>ML307314.1:0-71787 GCA_005239505.1 Nicotiana paniculata | reverse complement strand
ATATATGTATATATGTATATGGGATATGGGAAAGGTTATGGCGTTATATACGCACCACCACCTCATCAGCTAGTATACGATGATGATTTTTCCCATAATGACCGATATGATATGATGGGATGCCCTCAGAGGTTGATGATGTTATGAAACACATACTTATGCACGACATAACATTCATACGCATATGCATGACACTAAAAGTGATTTACGATTTACAAAGTTATTCAGACTTACAGGTTGAGTCATGTACTCTATATTTCTTCCATGTCTCTTATGTACATTATGTGCCTTACATACCCGCAGGTCCTGATAGACAGGTCGAGAGCCCTCCAAGTAGGCTATCAGCTCAGCGGAAGATGTTGGTGCGCTCCATTTGCTTCGGAGTTGCTCGTTTGGTTAGTATGATTTAGACACGTATTGTTTGGTATAGCGGGTGTCCGTCCCGACCTTTATGATACTTATGTACTCTTAGAGGCTTGTAGACAGATGTCATGTATACGAATACTTGTATGGCCTTGTCGCTTATGTTTTAAGTTTGTAAATGATTATGTTGGCCTATTAGGCCCGTACATCACGAGTATATGATGATGTAATAAGAAATATATGTTATGTTGATACTCGATTAAATAGGTACTGGGTGGGCGTCGCGGCCCATCAAATTGGGTCATGATAGACATGGCCTTCGACGTCTTCAAGATTAGTTTTGGAAATTTAACAGATGCCTTTTCTCTTTTTTATTTTATTGTATCAAGTTGACTCCGTGTGGTGTATATGTGAGGAGTTCGAGCCATGAAAACAGTCACTTATACTTGCATCAGAGTAGGCTGCGTATATCATAATCTTTTGAGGTGCGACCATTTTTCGAACACTATACGAATACGAGATACTTTATACATATAACTGCCTTTTTAGCAAATGGGGTGGATTTTTCTTATTAATGATCTATACATATTTCTTAACAAGTCAAGTACGAGATAATGTAAGCACAGGTTACGACATAATCTAAGCACAGGCACATAAAACAATTTCAGTTACACATGCCCCTTGGAAACAAAGGTGTCCGTAGTTACATGTCTGTCTGATCTAACATTAACACACTTAGCTTGTCGAAACTCATATGTTCGATTCGGTAAAAATATAAACAAATTTTAAACTTAAAATTTGTTATTCCCATAAGTCTCGTAGTTCAATTTAAATTTTATGTAGTAATTATGTAAAAATAAGCATTCAATCAAATTACCTAAAAAAATATTGAAGTTTAGAGGTTTGCGCTATTTAATAACATCAATCCTTTAAGTATATGGTTAGTGAGTTACTATAATAAATTTTACGTACAGATAATTTTGAATTGTTTACGCTGTTAGTATGTACAATTAAAATCTTTCTTCTATTTATTGGCATTGAAAGGCGTGAGATAAATATCTGACGTCCTGAGTTTGTTGGTCTTTCAATATATTAGTAATTCCTAAGCTTTGGTTGAGGAAGAATGTCCAAGAAAAACACACAAAGTGGCTTCATATACAATCTTTAGGCACTTCGTTTTGAACTAATGGCACATAAGACAAAATAATGCCACCATCTAAAATAATCTAATCCTATCTTAACTTCGCATTCACCTCTTTCTTCTCCGACACTATTGTAATCTGGACTGCTACTTTCGAGATTCTTTCTAACCTTTAGATTATACCGGCACTTACAACAATAATAAACCTAATATATTCTAATAAGTAATATCTGGAGAGAATAGTGAATATACAGACCTTACCCCTACATTTAAAAAAGTAGAAAGGTTATTTTTGGAAAAAAAATTAACTCATGAAAAATAGAAGGAGGAGACTATGACAAGCAAACCAAACAAAAACACAAAACTAACACTAGGTTATCTAATTAGAAAACCAAAGTCAAGACAGCAACAAGTAATAATAAAAATCTCGACATACGAAAATATACTAAAGACACTAAGTGATGTACTAAAGCTACTGTAACAAACAATGATAAAGAACGGTTATATAATGTTGGGGTTTTTATCTAATGAGATAAAATGTGTAAATGGGAAATGGAGGACAAAGATTTGGAGGGAAATAAAAAGTTTGAAGTTCTTTCCTTTACTAATGCACTTTGTCCCTCATCGGAAAATGAAAAGAAAATCTATGTTCTTATATAGAGAAGCACATCTTCTATCTCTTAAAGAGTTAAGAAGAAGCAGTGCCTCGCGTCGTTGTCGTCGTCGCTCACCCAGCTTCGGCTTCGGCTTTGAATTTGGTCTTGATATGATTGATTGATAAATTTTTGGACCAAATTTATTTTTTGTTTTCCATTATTTATTTTCTTTTTCCTAATATTTTTCGCGTGAATTTTTATTTCGCGGTATATTTCCTAACGGTAGTTTTGAGTTTAAAATTCGCGACCTGACTTCTACCGAAATGGTACCTCATGTGAACAGGTACCTTCGCACCTATTCAACCCAGATTGTTTGGCTATAAATTCATAGGTTTTTCTTCATTTTTCACTACCAAAAATTTGCATCTCTCCCCTCCCTCGTCTACATTTTTGCACTGTTTTTTCAAAGTAAAGCGTAAGCATAGTTGTGGTTTACTGCCGTTTGTTGAGTTCGAGGAAGTTCTGTAATTTTTTTTGCCAGTATTACAGAATAGTTGTTTCGTTCTATTCTGGGAGGGATTAATCTAATAACCTTGGGCAACAATGAGGGGATTAAATTCCTTAAGGAAACACAATTTTCTGTGGGACTCGGAATTTTTATTTATTCTATTTCTGCTTTTTGTTTGTTTTATTTTTTGCAGAAATTATTTTAGAACACAGGTTTCTGACTTTATATGGAACAACCTGAAGGTTTCTTGGTTCCCGAAAAAGAAAAAAGGTGTTCCGACTTGTTAAGTCACTTTACAGATTGAAACAAGCACCCAAATAATGACATACAAAATTTGACCAAATAATATTGGCAAATGAATTTAAGATTAATGAGTGAGATAAATGTGTTTACATTAAAAATATTCCAAATCATATAGTTATTGTATGTTTATATATTGATGATATGTTAATAATGCGTAAAGACATTGCAGATATAAACGCTACTAAGCGTATGCTTGCTAGCAAGTTTGATATGAAAGACTTGGGAGTTGCTAATTTAATTCTAGGAATTAAAATTCATAGGACTCCTCAAGGACTGGCATTGTCTCAATCTCATTACGTTCAAATGGTACTTGAAAAATTAAAGTATTTAGATTTCAAAGTTGGAAAGACCCCGATTGATGTAAATGTGGATCTTACAAAAAAACTAGGTCAAAGCAGATCTCAACTGGATTATGCTCATGTGTTGGGAATTTTAATGTACATCGTGAATTGTACACGTCTTGATATAGCTTGTGCAGTAAGTAAACTGAGTCGTTACACAAGTAATCCCGACCAAACTCATTGGATGGAAATGAAACGAGTTTCGGGGTATCTAAAACATACCCAAGATGATGCTTTTCCCTACAATAATTATCGTGCGGTAATTGAAGGATATAGTGATACAAATTGGATCACAGGGTCATCAGAAACAAAGTCCACAAGTGGATACATGTTTACTATTGGTGGAGAAGCAGTGTCTTGGAACTTAACCACACAGACATGCATCGCTCGCTCTACAATTGAGTCTGAGTTTGTAGCTTTAGATAAGGCTGGAGAAGAACTGAATGGCTCTGGAATTTCTTGGAATATATTACATTTTATCCCAAACCAGTGGCTCTTATATACATACATTGCGATAGTCAAACGGCAATAGGAAGGGCTGGAAGCTTAATGTATAATAAAAAATCTCGTCACATACGAAGAAGACATAATACCGTTAGACAACTACTCTCTAGTGGGATTATCACAATTGACTACGTAAAATCAAAATAATGTGTCGGATTCGCTTACAAAAGGCCTAAATAGAGAGGCGGTTAATCGTCGAAGGGAATGGGACTATGGTCGAGGAAAAAACACTGTGCCGGTAACTCTACCTAGAAGAATGGAGATCCCAAGATATAAGTTCAAGGAGATCAAACAAAGTCATTAGTGACGGTTCAACATTGTCAAATAAAATTTTGGTCTACTCTCGTGATGAGACAATGTCAGAACCAAGGATAAATCATTAAGGTTTTTAATGATTTCTAAGTTTGATAAGGAGTATATCAAATAGTGTATCTATAGGATAACATGTTTAGGAATCACCTATATAAGTGTGAAGTGCAAGCCGTTTCAAGGAGAATTTTGTAAGGCCAGTTCTCTATGCACTTATGAACAAGGCAGTGTTCATGGCTGAAATGAACACAACAATGAAAACTAAAGGCGGTTAAAGAGTTGATTGTGCGACTTATGGCTGTCTAGGTATACACCAAAGTTCGATGGTTTAAAGATATCACATCTACCGATTGACCAAGTATATACGACTGTTTGGGAGATTGTTGGAGGTTTTGCCTCATTTTTCACTACAAATCTTCATACTCTCCCCTCTTTCTTCTGCTCTTTTGCACTGTTTTCCAAAGCAAAATGTAAGCATAACTGTGGTTTACTGTCGTCTGTTTAGTTCAAAAAGTTCTGTAATTTCCATTGTCGGTATTACAGAAGAGTTGTTCCGTTCTATCCTAGGAGGGATTAATCCATTAACCTTGGGCAACAGTGGGGGATTAAATTCCTTGAGGAAACACAGTTTTCTATTGGGCTCGGAACTTTTATTTATTCTATTTCTTCTTCTGTTTATTTTATTTTTTGTAGAAATTATTTTCGAACAGTGGTTAATAACATTTAATCCTCTACCCTAATTCTAAACCTTCACATCTTTCTATTCACGGTCATGTCCTTAATAAGCTAGAGCAACGCCATATCTCGCCTAATCACCTCTCCTCAATACTTCTGCGGCCTCCCTCTACCTCTTCGTTGGCTCTCCCAGACCAAACTCTCACATTTTCTCACTACTGCATTTGTGCCTCTCTTTTTCACATGCCCGAACCATTTAAGTCTTGCCTTCTGCATCTTGTCCTCCACAGAGGCCACACCCACCTTATCCTGGATAACTTCATTCATAATTCTGTCTAACCTGGTATTTCCCCACATCCATCTCAACTTTCTCATTTTTGTCACCTTCATCTTCTAGATACGAGAGTTCTTGACTGGCCAACACTCTGACATGTACAACATAGTTGGTCTGACTACCGCTCTATAGAACTTTACTTTAAGTTTTGGTGTCACATTCTTATCACACAAGACACCGCAAACAAGCCTTTATTTTATCCATCTCGCTCCAACATGATGTGTGACATCCTCGTCGACCTCCCCATTCCCTTGAACTACTGACCCAAGATACTTGAAACACTCTCTCCTAGGGATGACTTGTGACTCAAGCCTCACGTTTTTGTCCACTACCTGAGTCGCACCACTAAACTTGCATTCCAAATACTTTATTTTGGTCCTGCTCAACTTCAAACCTTTAGACTCTAAGGTCTGTCTCCAAACCTCTGACCTCTCTTTAACACCACTTTGCATCTCATCAGTTAGTAACATGTTAGTTGCAGATAACATACATTAAGATAACTCAAGTTGAATGTGGCGCGTCTGTGCATAGATCGCCAGGGAAATAGAAATGGGCTGAGGGGTGGACCTTGGTGCAACCCCATAATAATTGGAAAGTATTCCATGTCCCATCCCACTATCCTCACTTGAGTCTTTGTTCCATTATACATGTCCTTAATAGCCCTAATGTATGCAACATGAACACCTCAAGTGTCCAAACATCTCCACAGAACCTCCCTCGACACTTTATCGTAAGCCTTCTCTAAGTTGATGAACACCATGCGTAAATCCCTCTTCCTTTCACTATACTGCTCCATCAACCTCCTAACAAGGTGAATGGCTTCCGTAGTTGAATGTCCCGACATAAATCTGATTGGTTCTCAGTAATAGACATAATCCTCTTTACCCTCATCTCCACCACCCTTACCCAGACATTCATGGTATGGCTTAGTAACATGATACCCTGATAGTTGTTGTAATTTTGAATATCGCTCAGACTTTCGAGTGTCTTCTTCGTCCTAAAAATGACATTAAATAAACTCATAAGTCATTCCAAGCCCGCCCTACCTATGCTCTTCCAAAATTCCACCAGAATTATGTCTGGTCTAGTCGCTCTCTTCATGCTCATCTTATGTATAGTCCACTCTACCTCCGCAACTTTTATATGCCTACAATTCCCAAAGTCTCGTCGACTATCAGAATGTTTAAGTTCATCCAGCACAATGTTCATATCCCCTTCTTCGTTCATGAGTTTATGGAAGTGAGTCTGCTATCTCCGTCGAATAAGTTCGTCATCTAACAAAAATCTACCTTCCTCATCCTTGATTCACATTAGAACTATTTTTGCTTAAAAAATTCAATACATTGCCTTGTTAATAATTCATAAGTGTGTGGGTAATTGTTGGTCCCAATTGATGTGTGATTGATGCATTTTTTATTAACTGAAATAGCTCTTAACTTGTGGAGGTGGGAATTACCTTACTTGATTGAGGACAAGCAAAAGCTTAAGTTTGGGGAAATTGATTAGTGGGGATTTTGACTACTTATTAGCATATTTTTACTTTCGTTTGAGTCCAAAAACGTTTAATTGTGTTCTCAAAAACTGATAACATATGCTTAAGTGCAGGAATGTTGAAAAATAAGCCTCAAAGATAAAATCCAACTCAAGAAGGAGTAATCTAAACCAAGGACAAAAACATGAACAAAAGCTCTAAAGTGCGGACCGCAGATTATCATCTGCGGTCGCTGATTGTAAAGTGATCTCATCCAAGTCATACCTCTATTCGGGGTTTTGAAACGGTCGATTTCAATAATTATATCCAACAAGGAGTCGGGATCAAATCCACAAGGAGAGGAGATGGGATTAGTGGTATATATTTGGATCAAGCACGTGAAGCATCTTGATTGCACTACCACAAATGATGTTTTGTTTTTACTTCTAATATTACTCTACGGTTTGCAATTCTAAGGATATAAAACTAGAGAATATTATTTTTGTTGTTGTTTTCAAATAATATAAAAGGACCAGGCTATGACTTCCACCTAGGTGTTTTCCTAATGGGTTGTAAACTTTAAAGCTTGTTTCGTTGGTCGGGGTGTATTATAGCAATCAACACTCAAATACCCACTCAATACCTCCCGGTAAGAGAGTGATTTTGCCCAATTTGGCTTTCTCAAGTCCAAATGGGTATTGAACAATACAGTTGATAAAATGCTCAAGTAGGGTTTTATTATCTCTAGATTCAACCCTTTAATTTGGATTATCAATCTCATGATTTCATCCCAAATTCTTGTTAGCCAAGTTTCCTAGACTAAGTCTCTCTTTCTCAAGAAGAGACTAAGTCAAATAGGCATGAACTAATGTTTGCAACCATTAATTCTAAAATTATAAGCAATAACAAGGCTAAATAATAAACACCCAACCATAAACAAGCCAAAAATTAAACACCCATTAGGTTCACACGCTAGGAAATTGGGTCACAACCCTAGCTAAAAATCTAGCTACTCTTATTGGGTGTTGAAGAAAATAAAGAAGAAAAGATGATAAAACTCATATTGCAAGATTAATAGATCAAAATCCAATGTTAAATCACCAATATAAGCTAAAGTTGCATAAAAGTTTTAAGAAAAATGGCTACAGAACTTCTGATATTCAAAACTTGACCTAATTTCGTGAAAGAAGTCTATTTATACACAGCTGGAATTTTCGAACAAAAATTCTCTTTTAGAGGTTCTGCGGCCGCACAATTATGGATTGCGGCCGCATCTCTTGAGTTATGCAGTATGCACAATTCTAGGTGCGGCCACACTGAAATCTTCTGCGGACTGCACATTTCCTGAGTGCGGTCGCGTATTTGATTTCTGCAGCCGCACAATTATAGTGTAGTCCGCATTTCTTGTTGGGATTGAAATTGATCTCTCTGAACTTTGACTTCTGCGGCCGCACAATTATTGTGGGTCCGCACTTTGCACTGAGGCTCTGCTGATTTTTCTTCACATTCTGTGACCACAGATAGAATTCTATGGTACGCACTTTAGCTTCTGTGCCTGATTTTTGTCCTTGTTCAGATCACTCTTTCTTGAGTTGGATTTCATCGTAGTGGCTCATTTTTACAAAACTCCTGTAAGTAAGGATATTTCATCAATTTTCAGGAATACCTTTAAATATTTTTGAACTAAAACGAAAGTCAAAAGGCGGTAATAAGTAGTCAAAATCCCCACTTATCAACTCCCCCAAACTTAAGTTTTTGCTTGTCCTCAAGTAAATAAGGTAATTCCCACCTCCACAAGATAAAATCTATTCCAACTAATCTACGGTGAATCAAACACACATCAATTAGGACTAACAATTACCCATACTCTCACGAATTATCAACAAGGCAATGATTTGAAGTTTTAAGCATAAATAGTTCTAATATGACACTTGAGCATCAATAATTGACTTTACTCATCAAGGAAGTTCGCTATTTCATATAGGTCATTGTGGTTCCCAAACTCCTCCTCTTCTAATCTCCGTTAGCATATCTCACTTAAGAATGTAGCACTTAATGTAAGGATCTGTGAAAAGTTCGCTCATATCTCTCAAAAGAATGTCACAAGTACGTCTCTAAGTACCATATGCTTTATCGGAATGCAATGAAGGCTTTTGGACTAAGGTAGGAAATGTAAGAATAGAACGGGTTCATCTCTTCTTAAGACTCCATTTTCTCTTTTTGGCTCATGTTTTGCCGACTCCTTGAGGAATTTTCTTTTTCCTTAGGGGAGCTAGAGAGAATTGACATTACTCTTTCTTGGTCATGATATTCGTTTTATCCTTCTTTGTTTTGTCCATACTTTGCCTTTTTTCTTTTCTATGAATCCTTCAACTCTTCAATTTATTCACTTACTTTTTGAATTTTTCTTTTGTTCTTTCTTTTTCTTTTTCTTTTTCTTTGCCTTTCCTTTTCTTCATTTATGTTCTCTTGTTGTAACTTGATACCACTTTCAAACTCCTCATCTCTCCCCCAAACTTATGTTTTCGCCAATTGTTTCTCATGAGTGTTAAGGAAAGCTCGGGTGCCAAGAGAGGGTCATTACAAAATGGGTAAAGTCTTGTAACATGGTTATCAAATGAGAAATGTTTTAGGATCAAAAGGGTTGACTAGGTATAACATCATTGGTGGGCCATGGGAAATTTTAAAACGGGTCACAAGAGCCTACAATCACTTCTTAAGCCAAGCAAAACTTAAAATTTCGCCTGGAAACACATTCTGGGCAAGTTACATGGACTTGCAACAAAACATCTCACATCTCCATAGCTGGATCGTTAAACCACTCGATGATTGCCTAAGTCAATACAAGAGTCACAAGATCACTAACTAGAGTTATTTCTTTCCAAGAACTTTTTTTTAATCATAAGCGTGTAGTTAAGTGTGGTGGTACCAAGTGAAGCATGATTGAATCTCGTATTCATTATTACTAATGTCCTTACCTAAACATCAAAAACTGACTAAATACCTTAAGAAGGTATTCACTCCATCCATCGTTGGGAAGAGTCACCCGGTTCATAAAAATCACCTTTGGAAAGAACCGTGACATTAAGAAAACCAAAGGCTCAACAACCAAATAAAAAACAAGCTATTAAAGTAAATAAGAAGCTATTAGGATAAACATTACCTACGAAGAAAATAAAATAAAAAAGCTATGAATTAAACTACTGAAAGCAAAAGTGAATATACAAACTGAGAAAGGGAAAGAGAATATACACATCAATATAGAGAGAAGAATATGTACAAAATGAAAATAAAAAAAGAGAATGTTATTAGTTATTACAGGCCAATGTCAAATGTCATATCAAAATAGACTCCACCCCTCTGAACAAGAATAAACATTGTCCTCAATGCTTAATAAAATCAAAATAAGGAAGGGAAATAGTAGAGGGGACTCCCTATGTGGTCTCAGTGTCCATAGCAGCATCACCTCCCTCAGGCTCCTCCAACTGGATCTCATTATCATTTGCTCGAGGAGTAGCTAGGTTGGTGAACATCTGTAGCACCGCCTCAGCAGTGTGGGCAGCAAGGTCTGGCTCCTCAGATTGGCCAGTAGGTGCCACTTCTGTTGCTGGGTCTGCTAGTACTGATTGATCTATCTCCGTCAGTATGTCATATGGAAGATCACCAACTTATGCTATCTTGGTCACCTCTCGTCTCAATTTGTCAATTGATTTCCTTGAAGCCTGGGATTTTCTAATCTTCTTCACCTATTTCCCTAGTTTCTCAATTGCTCCCCTATGCGCCACCAAAGTGTCCATAATATTCTTCTAATTGTCCAAAATATTTTTCAAAGTTTCCTCTACCGACGGAGGAATCTGGGGTGCTGGGTAGAAACCTGTGTTGCAACAACATTGGATAGGTCATACAGCTTTGCAGTAATTGTCTGCATCTATTTTTTGAGACTAGCCAGTGTCTGGGAGACTTGTAGCGCAGAGAGTGGATGAGTGGAGGAGGAAGGCACTGATACTGATGTCCTTGAAGATGGAGGTGGAGGCATGGCGGTTGTCTCAGTGGAAGGCCCGGTTGCTGTGGAAGGCATGGAAGTTGTAGAAGGCATAGCAGCTAAATTTGCAACTACCACGAATGGCTCATCAGACTAGCCTACAGTATTAGTTGACTTATCTTTGTTCTTCGGATTCCTTGGGTCCTTTAGAGAGTACCAGGAGAAGGGCTTTTTAGCCCGAACCTTTGTATCAAAACTCTTGGGCTCCGCCCCTGCATCCGTCAGATACTCCGTGATAGTGTTGGGATACGGATAGTAACTCTTACTCTGCCTGACAACCAGAGAGATGTTGGCCGACATGATGGCACCTATATTGATTGGATACTCAGCCAAGATGGATGCAACTAAGACTACCCGAGGGACTGGAATATTGTTCTCGTTCAGGCACGGTTCTATGCGACTGCACACAAATGGTTGCCACCCTTTTGCCTCAAAGTAGAGGGTAGCCTGCTGAATGGGAACCCCTGTTGTGATCCATGGTGGTGGTGGTCCTGGAGCTGCTAATATCTCAGCTAACGAAGGGCGAGCTGCATCACCCACTACAACTGCTCCAAATATTGAACTGGTTCCACCTCCTCAAACCCTAAATAGGTGTTCAGGGTGCTTTGATCAAATCTAACATTCAAGTTCCTCACCTTGGTCACCTTAGTCCCATTTTTTATGTGCACCACATTGGTGTAGAATTCCCGGACTAAGTGCTCCTTGGCATCTATCACATTTTGAGTGAACCATGTCTACCCTTTTCTCTCCCGGAACTACTTTGTCACATTCAAATTGAATCTATACAGGTCTTTCAACAGGAACTGACGCTCAAGTGTGAGCGATCTATGAGGCCACCACTCTCAAAACCTGGTAAAAGTTGTCAGGCTCACGAATCTATCTTCCCAAATCTCCTTCTTTTTCGACCTCACGAGCCCAGTAACTCTGCTATCATCCCCCTCGACCGTCATCCGGAATATCCTCATCATCATCAACTGTAACTGGTGCGGTGGGGGTGTGGGTACATGAGGGTTCTGAACCCTGACTGCCATCTTCTGAACACTCAGAAGTGCTTGCTGAGGTGGAAGGCTCATTACGGAGCTGGTATCTCCTCGGAAATTGTTGTGGATGAGATTGGGCCTCAGGTTGTTCTTCCATAGAGTGTCCCTTAGATGCTTACCTAGATGGGATGTAAGAACTTGATTTATAGGGATATGTGGCCCTACCTCACCTAGTGGTTGTCTTTTTTGAAATCCTTTTTTACACAACGAGTGGTTGGGTACCCCTGCCTCGGCCTCGGGAGGGTTCACCCCTCCCCTTGGATGTATCACCCTGTTCTCATGACCTAACCATTTTATGCAATACATATAAAAAGGAATCAATTAGTTTTAAATCCAAAATATCAAACAGCTGCAGACAATACAGTGAACAAGTTGGGGAAGTGCGGTCCGCACAATTTTGAGTGCGGCTGCAGATGGGCTTGTGCGGACCACAAAATTTTGGAAGTGCGGTCGCAGTAGATGATATGCGATCCGCAAAATTCAATCTAAAAAAAATACAACTCTCTGAAGTCTCGATCTGCGGCCGCACGCACTTTTCTGCGGCCGCGGTTCAATTTTGAGTGCGGTCCGCACAATCATAGCACAAATTTGCCCTAGCCTAAGATCTGCGGACCGCAAAATTTCTTGTGCGGTCTCACAATTCAAAATCAGACGGATATTAACATAGGGTATTTTCATTCAATCACAAATTAGACATGGTATTGGATATTTAGGCATGATATATAGTTTACCCATCCCTCAATTAGCAACTAGAAAGTTACACACACAATTTTAAGCACACATGATGAGGATTTTGATATTTAGGCCTGGAAATAACAAAGGTAATTATGAACAAAATTAAGAAAACTGAAATATTTTAAAGATGAATTGAGCATACCAGTAATGTAGTGATACAGGGAAGAATCTAAGATGACGAAGTGAGTGTGAGATGCTTGAATCAATTTGAGTGCACTGTGCTTGCATTAGTGTCAAATGTTCAGAGTGTGTAAAGTTTGAACAGTGGTGAGGAGGAACTATTTATAGGTGACCAATTTAGGGAAAAAATTTAAATCTGAGTATGGCGCACAATTTTATGTGCGGTCCACACTCTTTACCTGTTACCAATCTACGGTCTGCACATTTCTGAGTGTGGCTGCAGATTTTTTTGCGAACCGCACATTTCCTTGTACGGCCGCAGATCGGCCATTTCTCTGACATGCAAACTTTAGAGAGTTTGGAATTTTGTGATCTTCAATTGTGCGGCCGCACTATGAATTGTGCAGCCACAGACTCCTTTCTACTGTGGCCTTCAAGATTGTGTGATCCGCACAATAAATGTGCGGTCCGCACTTTTCGTATACTTAGCCATTTTTTTCGAGCACAGTTCCTGCAAAGCACACTTATTCCTGCAACACACTTCAAAACCAGTTAGCACAAAACAAGACCTATCTAAAAAAGAAGAAAAATAAAAATAAAAAGAAACATGGGTTGCCTCCTAAGAAGCACCTGATTTAACGTTGCGGCACGTCATAGATTACCATCTATCACTTGAAGTGAATCACTGCCATGACGTGGCCATCACCAATTTTTCCAAGATAATTCTTCACCTGGTGATTATTGACTCCAAACACTTTTATCATTTTTATTCTTCAAGTCTAATGCACCAAAGGGTGTCACACTCACAACCTAAAATGTGCCACTCCATTTAGACTTCAACTTTCCCGAAATCATTCGTAACCGAGAATTGAACAATAACACAAGATCACCTTCTTTAAACTCCTTGTATAAGGAAAAACTTGTATATGTATGGTACCGTAATTTATCTAGCTCATTTAATTGGGGCACCCTTAAGTTGGCAGCGACATCCCACTCAAGATTTAGCTTCTTCAAAGCCCACATGGACTTGTGCTCAAATTCCACTAGAAAGTGACAAGCTTTCCCGAACACCAACCGATATGGAGACATCCCAATAGGTGTTTTATAAGCCTTCCTATAAGCACATAAAGCATCATCAAGTTTCTTCGACCAATCCGTCCAGTTTACATTCACGGTCTTTAATAAAATACTCTTGATATCCTGGTTGGAGACTTCCACTTGTCCACTTGCTTGAGGGTGATAGGGGAGTTGTGACTTTGTGGATGACAACATACTTGGTGAGTAAGGTATCGAAAGCTTTGTTGCAAAAGTGTGATCAGCCATCAAAAGTGCCACCACACTTGTAGCTTCGTTGTTGGGTAGAACAACGACCTCAACCCATTTTGACACATAACCCACATTTACCAAAACGGTCCCATGAAATCATCCCACACATCGATAATATCAATTACCAAGATTGTGGTGAGGGGCGTCTCATTTTTCTTTGAAATCCAACTGCCTCTTTGACATTCATCACAATGCTTGACTAGATCACTTGCGTCCTTGTAGAGAGTAGGCCAATAGAATCCAAAACTCAACACTTTTACTGCTGTTCTTTCCCCACAATATGGTGAAGAGTGGCAAGCCTCAAGAATTTTCACTTGTTCCTCCTCCAGCACACATCTTCGAATCACACCATCGGTATAAATCCAGAAGAGGTATGGTTCATCCCAATAGCATTCAAGGCAATCCCGTTTGAGCTTCTTCCTTTGGTTGAAGAGAACTCATTCGGTACAATACCACGCACAAGATAATTTTTTAAGTCAGCAAAAAATGACATCTCGGTCATTGAAATGGATAGAAGTTGCTCAACAGGAAAGGAGTCATTGATTTCAAGTCCGTCATGTGGCCTCCCCTCCTACTCCAAGTGATACAAGTGGTCTACCACTTGGTTTTCACTGCCTTTGCGGTCTTGGATGTCTAGATCGAACTATTGCAATAAAAGTACCCATCTCATTAACCGCGCCTTTGAATCTTACTTGCTCATTAGGTATCGAAGTGTCGGATGATCCATGGGCACAATCACCTTTGTACC
The DNA here is from genome assembly GCA_005239505.1 of Nicotiana paniculata. Taxonomy (NCBI): domain Eukaryota; kingdom Viridiplantae; phylum Streptophyta; class Magnoliopsida; order Solanales; family Solanaceae; genus Nicotiana; species Nicotiana paniculata. The sequence continues at coordinate 57,231 of ML307314.1, read as the reverse complement.
CATCAAGTATGGACAGAACTTCTCCAAAGCAAAAACAATAGCAAGGAGCTCCTTTTCGGTCACCGTGTAATTGACTTGGGCATCATTCATGGTCTTACTAGCATAGTAGACCGGATGGAAGATTTTGTTGATACGTTACCCCAAAACTTCTCCGACCGCCACATCACTCGCGTCACACATGAGCTCAAAAGGCAAGCTCTAATTTGGGGCGGTGATAATAGGAGTAGTCGTCAATTGGAACTTGAGAAATTCAAATGCCTTCATGCAATCCTCATCGAAATGAAATTTGGCATCTTTGTCCAAAAGCTTACACAAGGGGTTCACCACTTTGGATAAATCCTTGATGAAACGACGGTATAACCCCACATGACCCAAGAAACTCCTCACTCTCTTCACGGATGTTGGAGGTGGAAGTTTAGAAATTACCTCTATTTTTGCCTTGTCGAACTCAATACCATTCTTTGAAATTTTGTGTCCAAGGACAATGTCTTCCTCAACCATGAAGTGACATTTCTCCCAATTGAGCACCAAGTTTGTCTCTTCACATCTTTCCAAGACCTTATCAAAATTTTTCAAATAATCATCAAAAGAATTCCCAACCACTGAAAAGTCATCCATGAAGACTTCAAGGAAATCCTCCACCATGTCTGTGAAGATAGCCATCATATACCGTTGAAAAGTCATAGGTGCATTTCTTAACACAAATGGCATTCGCGAGAATACGAAAGTACCATAAGGACATGTGAAAGTAGTCTTCTCTTAATCCTCCGGAGCAATAAGAATTTGATTGTAGTCGGAATACCCATCAAGGAAACAATAGAAAGCACGACCGACCAACCTATCAAGCATTTGATCTAGGAAGGGAAGTGGGAAATGATCCTTCATTGTGACTTTGATGAGCTTGCAATAGTCCATACACACTCTCCACCGAGCTACCATTCTTGTAGGAATCATCTCGTTTTTGTCATTGGTAACCACTGTCATGCCCCATTTCTTTGGGAAACATTTCATCAGAGAGGTCCACGAACTATAGAAAATGGGGTAAACAACCCCGGCATCCAACCACTTTATGATATTATTTTTTACCACCTCTTGCACTGCTTCATTTAGCCTTCTTTTATGTTCAATGGAGAGTTTGGCATGCTCCTCCAAAATAATCTTGTGCATGCAAAATGCGGGGCTTATACCCCGAATATCCGCCAATGTCCATCCAATATCTTTCTTCCTCTTTTGTAGCACCGCCAATGTGGATTCTACCTGCACGTTAGTCAAACAAAAGGAAAGAATAACCGGTAAAATAGAATAAGGGCCAAGGAATTCATACTTGAGATGCGGAGGCAATGGCTTTAACTCCAAAGTGGGAGGCTCCTCGATTGAGGGCTTTGTTGGAGGAGTCTTTCGATTTTCAAGATCCAAGGAAAATTTGCGGGGTTCATAAGTGTATGACCCCATTCTTTACAATGTATTCACACATTCCACATAGCTATCCTTCTTATCATCATCAAGGTTAAGCAAAATATCCTCCAATGTATCATCAACATTCATCGTGGCACTAGCATTGCCAATAATCACATCGGTCACCAAGTCCACAAATGAACAAACTTCATTGCTATTCGGTGGCCTCATAGGTTTGCACACATGGAAACACACCTTTTCATCACCCACCCAGAAAGTAAGCTCACCGACTTCCACATCAACAATAGCCTTCCCCGTGGCAAGGAAAGGTCTACCTAGAATAATCAGCACTTCATAGTCCACTTTACAATCAAGAATCACAAAGTTCGTCGGGAGAATGAATTTATCAACACGAACCAACACATCATCAATAATACCCAACGATCTCTTCATGGTACGATCTGCCATTTGTAATCTTATAGAGGTGGGTCTTGGATGCCCAATTACCAAAGTCTTGAAAATCGAATAGGGCATCAAATTAATACTCGCCCCAAGACCACAATGAGCTTTAGCAAAGTCGGCGCTTCTAATGGTACAAGGGATTGTGAAAGCACCGGGATCTTCCAATTTAGGAGCCATTGGGTGCACAATTGTAATCACTTGATGAGTCATCTTTATAGTTTCACAATTCATCGACTGCTTCTTTGTCACCAAGTCTTTCATGAACTTTGCGTAAACGAGAATTTTCTCCAAAGCCTCAACCAATGGCACATTAATAGATAGGCTTTTCATCATGTCAATGAACTTTTTTAATTGGTTCTAGCCATTTTTCTTGGCAAGCCTTGAGGGTATGGAGGTGGAGCCCTTGGCAGTGGTGCCTTAGCCTTTGGCACTACCGGTTCCGGTATGTCGACAATGTGCTCCCTAGATGGGTTCACTTCCTCTTGAGTCGCCTCCACATTGTCATCAATATCAATTCTTACTTCGTCATTTGCTTGAACCACATTGTTTGGAATGTCATCTTCTTGTATCATTTGCTCATCATCCACAATTTTCCTTTGACTTGAGGTGGGTGCATCCACACCTTTTCCACTCCTTGTAGTCACGGTCATGGCATGTCCCGTGGTGTTCCCACCCTTTAGGTTCACCACCATGTCACTTGGTAGTGCCCCCTTAGAAGAGTGTTCAAAGATTTCAAGATTTGCCCTAATTGAACCTCCAAATTGCAAATTGAAGTATTTTGAGAGGCTAGTTGAGCATCAGAGTAGGCATTCTTCTCCATCATTTTTTTGAACATGTTCTCAATTCTCCCCATCTCATTGTTGGAAGATCTTGGACCATGGGAAGGATAAGGAGGCGGGTTGCTCGGTTGTTGATACATCGGGGGCCTTTGTAAGCCTGACTCCCGATTCCCTTGGTTATTTTTCCATCCATCTTGGTTGTTTCCTCCACAATATACTTGACTATTGCCACTCCAATTGCCTTGGATGTTTTGACCATTTCAATTTCCTTGATTGTTTCGATTGTTCCAACTACCTTGGTTTTTACCACCATTCCAATTGCCTTGGTTTCTAGAATTCCAATTCCCTTGATTACCTTGAGATCACCATTGTTGTTAATTCGTGCCTTGAGAGTTGTTTCTTTACCCTTGGAAGTTGTTCACATATTTTACTTCCTCCTCTTGTTCATTGTAAGATTCCACTTGATCAAACCCACTATCTTCTTGCACATAATGTTCCACACGGTTTTGCACTTGTTGACCCTTTTTCCTTCTCTTGTATACCATCATATTTAATCCCTCCATTGTATTGACTTGCTTAGGACCTTGAACTTGTTGAAGTTGAGCCTTGGCTAATTGATTTATTATGGTTGTCATCTCGACAATTTCTTGTCCATGATCATGCAATTCTTTATGTACGTGAATCACATTTGGAACACCTTGTGGAACATTTGCTCTACTTTGCCATGCCGATGAAGTAACCGCCATTTCATCTAAGATCTCACAAGATTTTGTATATAGTGTTGTCATAAAATTTCCACTGGCAAGTTGGTTGACCACGCAATGATTGGTAGTATTGATCCCCCTATAGAAAGTTTGTTGAATCATAGCCTCCGTCATGTCATTGTTTGGGCACTCTTTCACCATAGTTTGACACTTCTCCCATATCTCATGCAAAGCCTCATTGGGTTCTTGTTTGAATTCTAGAATCTCGTTTCTAAGAGTAGCTATATGCCCTGGAGAAAAGAACTTGGAAATAAATTTTTCCGCCAATTCATCTCGTGTACGGATGGAATGGTTTGGAAATATCTCTAACCAATCCAAGGCTTTCCCCCGTAGAGAGAAAGGAAATAGACTCAACCTTAAAGTATCCTCAGAGACGTTTGTATGTTTACTCCCCATCAGGTTTCCACAAACCCCTTCAAGTGTTTGTATGCATTTTGACTCGGAGCCCTGGTGAAGAATCCCCGTTGCTCTAGCAATGTGAGCATAAAATTTGTGATTTGGAAGTTTTTCGCCCTAATGCGGGCGGGACTATGGAACTTGCATAAACTTCATTTGGAAACACTCGCTGTGGAGCTGCTCTTGGTGGAGGTGGGGTGGAATGGGAACGTTGTCTTGAGGCGGTTAGCCTCATCTATTTGCTTGAGGTTCAAGAAGAACCTCTTCAACTTGGTCATCATCCACGTCATCCCCCAATGGCATATTTCCTAGAGGATCATTGTTATTGAGAGTCATCACCTACAATTGTTTCACAAAAAGATTAGTAACAAGGAAGGAAAGGAAGACAAATCACAGAAAAAACCAAATATATAGCTAAATCCATTTTTAGCTCCCCGACAACGGTTTCAAAAATTACTCTCGTGCAAGTCACACCTCTATTCGGGGTTGTGAAATGGTCGATTGAAACAATAATATCCAACAAGAAGTCGGGATCGAATCTAGAGGGAGCGGAGAGGGGATTAGTGGTATATATTTAGATCAAGCACGTGAAGTATCTCGATTTCACTTCCACAAATGATGTTTTGTTTTTACTTCTAAAATTACGCTACGGTTTTCAATTCAAAAGATATAAAACTAGAGAATATTGTTTTTGTTGTTGTTTTCAAATAATGTAAAAGGACTAGGGTTCTGACTTCCACCTAAGTATTTTCCTAATGGGTTGTAAACTTTAAAGCTTGTTTCGTTGGTCAGGGTTCATTATAGCAATCAACACTCAAATACCCACTCAATACCTTCCGGTAAGAGAGTGGTTTTGCCCAATTTGACTTTCTCAAGTCCAAATGGGTATTGAACAATACAGTTGATAAAATGCTCAAGTCGGGTTTTACTATCTCTAGATTCAACCCTTTAATTGGGCTATCAATCTCTTGATTTCATCCCAAATTCTTGTTAGCCAAGTTTCCTAGACTAAATCTCTCTTTCTCAAGAAAAGACTAAGTCAAATAGGCATGAACTAATGTTTGCAACCATTAATTCTACAATTATAAGAAATAACAAGGCTAAATAATAAACACCCAACCATAAACAAGCCATAAATTAAACACCCTTAGGTTCACACACTAGGGTTGGGTCAAAACCCTAGCTAAAAATCTAGCTACTCATATTGGGTATTGAAGAAAATAAAGAAGAAAAGATGATAAAACTCATATTGTAAGATTAATAGATGAAAATCTAATGCTAAATCACCAATATAAGCTAAAGTTGCCTAGAAGGGTAAAGAAAAACGGCTACAGAACTTTTGATATTCAAAACTTGACCTAATTTTATGAAATAAGCCTATCTATACACAACTGGAATTTTCGGATAAAAGTGCCCTTTCGAAGGTTCTACGGCCGCACAATTTTGTGTGCAGTCTGCAGTTTTCTTCAGCTCTTGACAAGAGTGGATTTTGTGGCCGCACAATTCTAGATTGTGACCGTATCTCTTGAGTTCTGTGGTCCGAACAATTCTGGTGCAGCTGCACTAGGATCTTCTGCGGATCGCACATTTCCTAAGTGCGGTCGCATATTAGATTTCTGCGGCGGCACATTTATAGTGTGGTCGGCATTTATTGTTGGGCTTGAAATTTATCTCTTTAAACTTTTCTGTGGCCGCACAATTATTGTGCGGCCCGCACTTTGCACTGAGGCTTTGTAGATTTTCCTTCACATTCTGCGGCCGCAAATAGAATTCTGCGGTGACTTCAGCTTCTGTGCCTGAATTTGTCCTTGTCCAGATCACTCTTTCTTGTGTTAGATCGTAGTGGCTCTCTTTTTCAAAACTCCTGCAAGTAAGGATATTTCATCAGTTTTGGGGAAATCCTTTAAACATTTTTGAACTAAAAAGAAAGTAAAAAAACACTAATAAGTAGTCAAAATCCCCACTTATCAACCCCCCCAAACTTAAGCTTTTATTTGTCCTCAAGCAAATAAGGAAAAACCCACATCCACAAGATAAGAGCTATTCCAGCTAATCTATGGTGAATCAAACACACATCAATTAGGACCAACAATTACCCACACACTCATGAATTATTAACAAGGCAATGATTTGAACTTTAAGCATAAATAGTTCTAATGTGACACTTGAGCATCACGAGTTGACTTTATTCATCAAGGAAGTTCGCTCATTCATGTAGGTCATTGTGGATGCAAAAATCCTCATCCTCTACTCTTTGTTAGCATATCTCGCTTAAGAATGTAGCACTCAATCCAAGGATTGGTGAAAAGTTCGCGCATACTCTTAAAAGAATGTCACAAGTACGGCTCTAAGTAGCATATGCTTGCCCCTCATGTAAATCACCACTAATGTAAGTCCACTCGGCTTGAAATCACGTAGGGCTTTTTCGGACTGTAATGAAGACTTTTGGACTAAGGTAGAAAATGTTAGAATAGAACAGGTTCATCTTTCCTTAAGAACTTCATTTTCTCTTTTTGGATCATGTTTTGCCGACTCTTTGAGGCATTTTATTTTTTCTCAGGGGAACTAGAGAGACTTTACATCACTCTTTCTTGGTCATGATATCGTTTTCTCCATGCTTTACATTTTTTCTTTTCTAAGAATCCCTTCAACTTTTCAATTTATTCACTTTCTTTTTGCATTTTTCTTTTGTTCTTTGTTTCTTTTTCTTTGCCTTTCCTTTTCTTCAATTCTTTTATCTTCTTGTATGTTTATACCACTTTCAAACTCCTCGTCTCTACCCAAAAATAATGTTTTCGCCAACTGTTTCTCATGAGTATTGAGGAAATCTCGGGGCCCAAGAGAGGGTCATTACAAAACGGGTAAAGGCTTGTAACATGGTTATCAAATGAGAAAGGTTTTAGGCTCAAAAGGGTTGACTAGGGAAAACATCATTGGTGGGCCATAATAATTTTCAAAACGGGTGAAGGAAAGCCTACAGTCACTTCTCAATCCAAGCAAAACTTAAAATTTCTCCTAGAAACACATTGGGGGCAAGTTCTAGACCATTCGCACAGGTACATGGACTTGCAACTAAACATCCCACACAGCTATATCGTTAAACCACTCGATGATTCCCTAAGTAAATACAAGAGTCACAAGGTCACTAACTAGAGTTATTTCTTTCCAAGATTTTTTTTTAATCATAAGCGTGTAGTTAAGTGTGGTGCTACCAAGTGAAGCATGATTGAATCTCTTATTCATTATTACTAATGTCCTTACCTAAACATAAAAAATGGACTCAATCCCTTAAGAAGTTTGTCACGCCATCCATCGTTGGAAATATTCATCCGGTTCACACAAAAACCACTTTTGGAAAGAATCGTGGCATTAAGAAAACCAAAGGCTTATTGATCACTTAAACATAAAAAGAAACTAGTTAAGTATGGTGGTACTGAGTGAAGCATGATTGACTCTCTTATTATATTACTACTGTCCTTACCTAAACATAAAAAACGGATTCAATCCCTTAAGAAGGTTGTCACGCCATCCATCATTGGGAAGAGTCACCCGGTTCACATAAAAACCACTTTGGAAAGAACCGTGGCATTAAGAAAACCAAAGGCTTATTGATCACTTAAACATAAACAGAAACTATCAAATAAAAAAAAGCTATTAAAGTAAATAAGAAGCTATTAGGCTAAACATTGACTACTAAGAAAACAAAATAAAGAAGCTACGAAGTAAACTACTTAAAGCAAAAATGAATATGCAAACTGCGAAAGGGAAAGAGAATATATACATCAATAGAGAGAGAAGAATATGTACAAAATGAAAATTAAAAAAGAAAAGAAAATGTTATCATTTATTACAGGAAAATGTCAAATGTCATATAAAAGTAGACTCCACCCCCCTGAACAAGAATAAGCATTGTCCTCAATGCTTAACAAAATCAAAATAAGGAAGGGAAAGAGTAGAGAGGACTCCCTATGTGGTACCAGTGTCTATAGCAGCATCACCTCCCTCAGGCTCCTCCAATGGGATTTAATCATCCTCTGCTCGAGGAGTAGTTGGGTTGTTGAACATCTGTAGCACCGCCGCAGCACTGTGGGCAGCAAGGTCTGACTCCTCAGACTAGCAAGCTGGTGCTACTGGTGCTGAAGGTGCTTCTGGGTCTGCTGGTACTGATGGATCTTTCTCCATCAGTAAGTCATATGAAAGATCACCAGCTGCTGCTATCGTGGTCACCTCTCTTCTTAATTTGTCAACTAATTTCCTTGAAGCCTGGATTTTCTCATCTTCTTCACCTGCTTCCCTAGCTCCTCAATTCCCCCCCCCCCCCCCCCCCCCCCCCCCCCATGCGCCACCAAAGTGTGCATAATAGTCTTCTGGTTGTCCAAAATCTTCTTCAAAGTTTCCTCTAGTAACATAGGAACCTGGGGTGCTGGGGTAGAAGCATGTGCTGCAACAACACTGGATAGGTCAGATAGCTTTGCAGTAGCTGTCTGCATTCAGTTGTTGAGACTCGCCGGTGTCTGGGAGACTCGCAGCGGAGAGAGTGGATAAGTGGAGGAGGAAGGCACTGATACTGATGGCCTTGAAGATGGAGGTGGAGGCATGGCATCTGTCTCAGTGGAAGGCCCGGCTGCTGAGGAAGGCATGGAAGTTGTAGAAGGCATAGCAGCTGAATTTGTAACTACCACGATGGTCAAAACGTGCTAATAAGTAGTCAAAATCCCCACTTATCATAAAGCAAATCCTATCAAAGACCTGTGAGAAGTGTGTTCTGCACATGAAATGTGCGGCTACAGAGCAAGGCAAGACCCAAGGTTTAGAGGACATGCAATTCAAATTCAACGAAAGTACGGACCACACAATTTTGTGCGGCTGCAGAAGATCAGTTATGCGGTCGCAGTTGGATTTGTGCACTTCGCAAAAGAGCCATGTGCGGCTGCACTCAGAAATGTGCGGACCGTACAAAGAGAGAGATGCGGTCGCGGTTCAGAATTGTGCGACCGAAAGAGTCCAATCCTGTCAAGCTAAAGAGAAGTGCGGACCGAACATGGAATTGTGCGGCCACAGAACCTCCGAAATGGTAATTTTGTCCAGAAATTCCAGCACTGTATAAATGGAAGAGTTTCACCTTTTGAGGTCAACTTTTGCAACTTTTGACATCAGTAGCCATTTAGTTTGCTCCTTTTAGTAGTTTTTGTTATTTTGAGCTTTTTGAATATTAGTTTTATCATTTTAATCACTAATATGGGTTTAATTATCACTTCTTCTTCTCTATCTTCTAATTTAAGCATGAGTATATAGAACTTTCACTATGGTTGTGACCCAACCCTAGTGTGTAAACTTAGTGAGTGTCTGATTTATTACTTATTTATGGTTGGGTGTGTATTACCTAGACTTTTATTGGTTTTATTTGAAGATTTAGTGGTTGAAAAATATTATTTCATGCCCAATTGACTTGGTCTCTGCTTGAGAAAGAGAGACTTAGTCTAGGAAAACTTGGCTAGCAAGAAATTAGGTCAATCGAGAGATTGATAAACCTAATTAAAGGGTTGAACCTAGAGATAGTAAAACACGACTTGGGCTTATTATTAACTGTTTTGTTCAATGCCCATTTAGACTTGAGAAAGCCAAATTGGGTAAAATCACACTCTGACCGAGAGGTATTGAGCGGGTACTTGAGTGTTGATAGCTATAATACATCCTGACCAATAAAATAAGATTTAAGGCTTACAACATATTAAGCGAACACCTAGGTGAAGGTCATAGCCCTAGGACTTTTATATCATTTGAAAACAAACAAAAATAATTTCCTAGTTTAATTCTTAGTTTAAAATAGACTTAGAAACAAACCAATTTTGTGGAAGTAAAATTCGAGATAATTCAAGCTCATTCACTATAGTATATACCCCTACGTCCCATTCATAGCTCCCTGTGGAAAATTGCCCCGACTCCTTATTTTCTACTACTATTGCTTCGACCGTTTTATAACATCAAATAGGTGTGTGACTTGGACGAGATCAATTTTTGGCGCCATTGTCGGGGAGCTAAAAATGGATTTAGCTATATATTTGGTTTTGTGTGTGAATTGTCTCTTTTTCCTTCCTTGTTACTAACGTGTGAGTATTTTAGGTACACGCATGGAAAATAATGAGCTCGAAAACATAGTCGTGGGGGCTGTGGACGTTTATGATGATGCAATGGATGAGGTCCCTCTTGAACCTCAAGCCAATAGAATGAGGCCGACCGCCTCAAGACAATGTTCTCGTTCCACCCCCATCTCCACCACGAGCAGCTCTACAACGGGTGTTACCGAATGAAGGATGTGCAAGTGCTATAGTCCCACCCCGTATTAGGGCGGACAACTTTCAAATAACCAACGTGATTCTCACTTTTCTCGAGCAACAAGGGTTCTTCACCGGTGCACCGGGTCAAAATGCATATAAACATTTGAAGGGGTTCGTTGATACGTGTTGAGGAAGCAAACAAATAAATGTCTCCGAGGATGCTTTGAGGCTAAGGCTTTTTCCCTTCTCTATACCGGGGGAAGCTTCATATTGGTTGGAACGTTTGCCAAATCATTCCATTCTTACGTGGGATGAACTTGCTGAGAAATTCATTTAAAAGTACTTCTCTCCCAGGCACATGGCTATTCTTCGGGATGAAATTCTAGTATTCAAGCAAGTGCCTAATGAACCACTACACGAGATATGAGAAAGATATAGAACAATGGTGAAAGAGTTCCCCAACAATGATATGACAGAGAACATGATTCAACAAACTTTCTTTCGGGGGATCAATACCACCAACCAATGTGTAGTGAATCAACTTGCTGGTGGAAATTTCATGACTATGCGTTATGCGGAGGCGTGTGATATTTTGGATGAGATGGCGGATACTTCATCGGCGTTTCAATCTAGAACCGATGTTCCACAGGGTGATTGAAATGTGATTCTTCTTCATAAAGAGTTACATGACCATGGGAAAACCATAGCCGAGTTGACAACCACCATGAACCAATTGGCAAAGGCTCTATTCAACAAGTACAAAACCCGAGGCAAATCAATTCTATGGAGGGAGTTAATATGATGGTAAACAAGATAAGAACAAGAAGTCCAAAAGTGCAACAAATAGTGGACGATTTTGTGCAAGATGATAGTGGGTATGATTAAGGAGATTCTTACAATGATCAAGATGAAGAAGTCCAATATGTGAACAACTTTCAAGGGCAAAGAAACAACTACCAAGTCCCTAGCCAACAACAATAGAGACCTTCAAATAATCAAGGCAATTGAAATTCTAGCAACCAAGGTGTTGGAATGGTGGAAACAATCAAGGCAATTGGAGTGGAAGCAACAACCAAGGCAATTGGAAAAATAATAATAATCAAGGAAATTGGGGAGGCAACAATCAAGGTCGGTGGAACAACAACCAAGGAAATTGGGGTCGGGTTTTCAAAGGCCCCCGATGTACCAACAACCGAGAAATCCACCTCCTTACCCTTCTCATGGTCCTAGTTCCTCCAACAATGAAATGGGTCGTATTGAGAACATGTTCAAGCAAATGATGGAGAAGAATGCCGATTCCGATGCCTAACTTGCTTCACACAATACATAAATCCATAACTTAGAAGTGCAAATGGGTCAAATTTTGCAAGCTTTGAATTCTCTTCCTAAGGGGGCACTTCTAAGTGATACCGTGGTAAACCCAAAGAGCGGGAACACAACGGGATATACCATGGCCGTTACTATAAGAAGTAGAAAGGCGGGAATGCACCTACCTCAAGTCAAAGACAACTTGTGGATGATGAGCAAGTGGTAGAAGAAGAGGATATCCCGAATAATATTGTGCAAGCAAATGATGAAGTGCGGATTGATATTGATGACACGGTGAAAGACACTCAAAAGGATGTGAACATGTCTAGGGATTATGTGATTGATATACCGGAACCGGTAGTGACAAAAGCTAAGGCACCATTTCCTAAGCTACCTCATCTCTATCCTTAAAGGCTTGCCAAGAAAAATGGAGAGAATCAATTCAAGAGGTTCATTGATATGATGAAGAGTCTCTCTATAAATGTGCCATTAGTTGAAGCTTTGGAGCAAATATCCGGATATGCTAAATTTATGAAGGACTTGGTGACAAAGAAGAGCTCGATGAATTTTGAAACTATCAAAGTCACTCACCAAGTGAGTGCAATCGTGCATTCAACGGCTCTAAAGTTGGAAGATATCGGTGCTTTTACTATTCCTTGTACCATTAGAAGTGTCGAATTTGCAAAAGCTCTTTGTGATCTTGGGGAGAGTATCAACTTGATGCCTATTCGGTTTTCAAGAGATTGGGAATTGATAAACCATGACCCAAATCTATGAGATTACAAATGGCCGATCGTACAATGAAGAGACCATTGGGGTGATTGAAGATGTATTGGTTCGAGTTGACAAGTTCATTCTCCCGGCCTATTTTGTAATTCTTGATTGTGAAGTGGACTATGAGGTACCGATTATTCTTGGTAGGACTTTCCTTGCTACGGGAAAGGCTATTGTTTATGTGGAAGCCGGTGAACTCACTTTCTGGGTGGGTGATGAAAGGTGGTGTTCCACGTGTGCAAATCTATGAGGCAACCGAATAGCAATGAAGTGTGTTAAATCGTGGACTTGGTAACCGATGTGATTATTGATTATACTAGTGCCACGATGAATGTTGATGATAAATTAGAGGCCATCTTGATTAACTTTGATGATGATAAGATGGATGGCTTCGTGGGATGTGTGAACTCGTTGCAAGGAATAGGGTTGTATACTTATTAGCGCAGAAAATTGTCTTTGGATCTTGAAAATAGGAGAACTCCTCCAACAAAGCCCTCAATCAAGGAGCCTCCCATTTTGGAGTTGAAGTCATTGCCTCCGCATCTCAGGTATGAAATCCTTGGCCCTAGTTCTACTTTACTGGTTATTCTTTCCTCTTGCTTGACTAATGTTCAAGTAGACTCTACATTGGTGGTGCTACAAAAGAGGAAGAAGGCTATTGGATGGAAATTGGCGGATATTCGGGGAATAAGCCCCACATTTTGCATGCACGAGATTAATTTGAAGGAAGATTACAAACCATCCATTGAACATCAAAGGAGACTCAATGAAGCAATGTAAGAGGTGGTCAAAAAGGAGATCATAAAGTGGTTGGATGTCGGGGTTGTCTACCCCATTTATGACAGTTCGTGGGCTTCTCCGGTGCAATCTGTCCTGAAGTAGGGGGCATATTTGTGGTTACCAATGATAAGAACGTGTTGATCCCAACAAGAACGCTGACCGAAGGGAGAGTGTGCATGGAATATCGGAAGCTAAACAATTCTTAAACAAATGCTTGATCGATTGGCCGGTCGGGCGTTCTATTGCTTTCTAGATGGATATTCGGGCTACAATCAAATCCTTATTACCCTGGAAGATCAAGAGAAAATAACTTTCACTTGTCCTTATGGGACTTTCTCTTTCAAGCGGATGTCATTTGGCTTATGCAATGCACCAGCCACTTTTCAATGGTGTATGATGGAGATCTTAACGGATATGGTAAAGGACTACCTTGAAGTCTTCATGGATGACTTTTCGGTAGTCGGGGATTCCTTTGATGATTGCTTGGAAAATTTGGATACGGTATTAGCAAGGTGCGAAGAAACGAACTTGGTGTTGAATTGGGAGAAATGCCATTTCATGGTCGAGGAGGGTATTCTCCTTGGCCACAAGATTTCAAAGAAGGGGATAGAGGTCGACAAGGCGAAAATAGAGGTGATTTCTAAACTTCCACCTCCAACATCCGTGAAGGGCGTGAGAAGTTTCTTGGGTCATGCGGGGTTCTACCGGCATTCATAAAGGATTTTCCAAAGTGGTGAACCCCCTAAGCAAGAGTTTGGATAAAGATGCTAAATTTCACTTCAATGATGATTGCATGAGAGCATTTGAATTGCTAAAGTTCAAATTGACAACTACTCCCATTATCACCAACCCGATTTGGAGCATGCCTTCTGAGCTCATGTTTGCTATGGAGAAGTTCCTCCCGTATTTGATGGGTACAAAAGTGATTATCCACGCGGATCATGCGGCACTTTGGTAGTATCATCAAGAAATATTTCAAAGCTCGGTTGATGATATGGGTGCTTTTATTTCAAGATTTGTATATAGATATCCAAGACCGAAAAGGAAGTGAAAACTAAGTGGCGGACCACTTGTCTTGTTTGGAGGAAGAGGGGAGGCCTCATGATGGCCTTGAAATCAATGAATCCTTTCCCGAAGAGAAAATACTAGCCATTTCAATGAAAGAGGTGCCATGGTTCACGAATCTAGAAAATTATCTTTTGACTGGTATCATCCCGGATGAGTTCTCTTCAAACTAAAGGAAGAAGCTCAAACGGGATTGTCAAGACTATTATTGGGATGAACTGTACCTCTTCCGGATTTATACTGATAGAGTGATTAGAAGATGTGTACCGAAGGAGGAACAAGTTGAAATTCTTAGGGCTTTTCATTCTTCACCGTACGGTGGTCACCATGGTGGAGCAAGAACGAGGGCCAAAGTGCTAAGTTACGGTTTGTATTGGCCCACTCTCCACAAGGATGCAAGTGATCTGGTCAAGCGTTTTGATGAATGTCAAATGGCCAGTGGAATCTCAAAGAAAAATGAAATGGCCCTCACCACCATTTTGGAAATTGATATTTTTAATGTGTGGCGTATTGACTTCATGGGACCTTCTGTGAGTTCTTGTGGAAACACCTACATCTTGGTCACGGATGATTATGTTTCAAAATGGGTTGATGCCTTTGCTCTACCAAACAATGAATCAATAAATGTGGTGGCATTTTTTAAGAAGAACATCTTTACAAGGTTTGGTACTCCAGGGGCTATCATAAGCGATGGGAGTTCGCATTTTTGCAACAAATCTTTTGACACCTTGCTTAGAATGTGTGGTGTCACTCATAAAGTTACGAATCCCTATCACCCTCAAGAAAGCGGTCAAGTGGAACTCTTCAACCGGGAGATAAAGAGTATTTTGTCCAAAACAGTGAATGCTAATCGTACGGATTGGTCAAAGAAGCTTGATGATGCACTATGGGCTTATCAGACTGCTTTCAAAACTCCTATCGGGATGTCTCCATACTGGTTGGTGTTTGGCAAAGCTTGTCATCTTCCAATGAAACTTGAGCACAAGGCCATATGGGCTTTGAAGAAGTTAAATCTTGATTGGGATGCAGCTGCCACCTTGCGGGTTGCACATTTGAATGAACTATATGAATTCCGGTACCATGCATATGCAAGTTCATCCTTGTAAAAAGAAAGAATGAAGTACCTTCATGACGAATACATCTGAAACATGGAATTCAAGGTGGGCGAGCTTGTTTTGTTGTTCAACTCACGATTGAGGATGTTTCCCGAAAAGCTGAAATCCAAATGGCGTGGTCCCTTTGAAATTGTGGGTATGACACCTTTTGGTGAATTGGACTTGAAAAACAAAAATGATGCGGTATTCCGAGTCAATTGTCACCGGGTGAAGCATTATTTGGGACAAGCTGATGATATCCACGTGGTGGCAGTGATTCATTTGAAGTGATGGCAATCTGCATCGTGTCGCGACGTTAAATCAGGCGGTTCTTGGGAGGCAACCCATGCTTTTTTTTTCTTCTTCTTCTTCTTCATTTTTTAGATAGGTATTATTTTGTGCTAATTGGATTTTAAGTGTGTAGCAGGAATGTGTGTGCTTTACAGGAACGGGGTTCAAAAAAATTGGCTAGGTAAGAAAAAAGTGCGCACTGCACAATTCTTGGTGTTGCCGCAGAAGGCAACTGCAGCCGCACAATTCTTGTACGGACCGCACAAGTTGAGATGGAAAAATTGCAAACTCTCTGAAGTTTATCTGTCAGAGAAATGGCCAAAGTGCGGCTGCACAAGGAAATCTACGGTCCGCACCAAAATCTGTGGCCGCACATGTATTTCTGCGGACCGCATGTCAACCAAGGGAATTTGAAGAACATGTAACAAAGTGCGGACCGCAGAAGGAATTTTGCGGCTGCACTCGCCTCTTAAACCCTCAGCCAAGCCCGTATGGTATAAATAGTAGTCGTAAGGCTAGTGTTCAAACTTCCCACTCTCTAAGAAATTAACACAAAGGCTAAAATCTTGCACACTACTAAGTCAATCAACTGCCACTTAATTGAGCATCTTAGATCATTCCT
The DNA here is from genome assembly GCA_005239505.1 of Nicotiana paniculata. Classification (NCBI taxonomy): domain Eukaryota; kingdom Viridiplantae; phylum Streptophyta; class Magnoliopsida; order Solanales; family Solanaceae; genus Nicotiana; species Nicotiana paniculata. Next base: position 41,223 of record ML307314.1, on the reverse strand, counting down.
TAACACCACTTCTTCACTGGTATGTACAAATCATTTCTAGAATTTTTCAATTTTCTTATTTAGTTTATATGTTATTAGTTATTTTAGAGCATTTGTCAATTTCATATCTATGTGGGGTGAAATTTGTGTTAGGTAAAATCCTAGTTTCTATTTTGGGGATGGGTATTTGGTTTATCATGTTTAATTGCTTCTACCATGTCCAATTTGTGCATAAAAATTAAAACCATAAAGGACTATGCCCGAATTAATTTTGAAATCTACGGCCGCACAAGGAATTGTGCGGTCCATAGAATTACATGTTTAGGGCATTTGGTCAAGCAAAAGTGCAGACCGCACTTGAAATTGTGCGGTCTACAGAAATTCAATTGCGGCCGCAAAAAAGTGTGTGCAGCCGCAGATTTGGACATTCTCTGTCCTTAGAGAGTTACCATTTTTGTAAGGTCTTCAATGTGCGCCCACACTCAAAAATGTGCGTTCTGCACTTCTGATGTGTGGTTCACTAAAAATTGTGCGGATCGCAATTTCATCTCTGCGACCGCATTTTCAAATGGTGCGATCCGCACTTCCCCACCCTGCAACATGTTTTGTTCTGCAAATTTTTTTGTTTACCTGCACTTGAACTAGAACTGACTCTTGATGCTATTGTGTACAGAATATGGTTAGATCACGTGGTCTTGGTGATACATCAAAGGGGAGGGTGAACCTTACTGAGACAAAGGTAAAAGCACTTTACCTATCGGCCCCCAAAGAGTGATAGGTAAGAAGGCCACATCAGGCCGGAATAGACAGTCAGAACCCTCCAAATCAAGTTCATATGCCCCGTCTCGGGAAGCATCAAAGGGTAACTCAGTGCAAGAGCAACATGCTGCACAATCATGGCCAAAACTGCCTCAGGACAGATACAAACTGAGAAACGAGCCAACCTCTTCTTAGAGCACTTCTTAGTGGTCGGAAGGCAACGGTGAGGCTTCAGAGCCTTCATGTACACATGCCCACGATGCATCAGCTACTATAGTGGATGTGGATGATATCCCGGATGATGGCCGAGGGGGTGATAGCAGAGTTTCTAGCCTTGAGAGGTCGAAGAATAAAGAATTTTGGGAAGATAGGTTTGTCAATATAACTGCATTCAATAGGTTCTGAGAGTGGTGGCCGTCGAGATCACTCACTTTTGAGCGTCGGTTCTTGTTGAAAGATCTTGATAAGTACAACTCGGCCATGTTGAGACAATTTCGGGAGCGGAAGGGGTGGACATGGTTCACTCAAGGTGTGGTAGATGCAAACGATTACTTGGTACGGGAATTTTACGCCAATGTGGCGCACATATAGAAGGGGACCAAAGTGACGAAGTGAGGTTTAACCAGAGCACTTTGAACACATACTTAGGATTGAAGGATGTTGAGCCGGTGCAATATTTGGAAAAACTGGCTATGGGCGATGTAGCTCGCCCATGGCTAGCTGAGATTCTAGCAGCTCTCAAACCACTACCACTGTGGATCACAAAATGGGTTCCTATTTAGTGGAACACCCTAAACTTTGAGGCAAAGGGATGGAAGACATTCGTGTGTAGAATACTAGACCCGTGCCAAAATGAAACGGATCTTCCAATTCAGCAGGCAGTGCTAGTCGCATCTATCATGGTCGGGTACCCAATCAATGTGGGTGTCGTGATGTCTTCCAACATGTCTATGGTCGCCAGGCAAGGTGACACCTCCTACCCGTATCCCAACACTATCACTTAGTACCTTATGGATACGGGTGTGGAGACGAGGAGTTTTGATACCAAAGTGCGGGCAAAAAAGCCCTTCTCATGGTACTCTTTGATGGGTAGTGGAAACCCAAAGAAAAAGGGTCAACCCTCTACTAATGCAGGCCAGTATGATGGCCTGCTAGGGTAGCTGCTGAGACATTTGGCATGCCATCTACTTCAGCAGATCCTTCTAATGATGCAGTAACTATGCCTCCACCTTCTTCTTCAGGTCCTTTAGCATCAGTGCCTTCCGCATCGGCTTTGAAGCCGGTGCCCATGACCACTCAGCCACTATCTACACGGCGAGTCTCCCAGACACTAGCGATCCTCAACAACTGGATGTAGACATCCACACAAAAAATGACCGACATATCCAGTGCTGTTGCAGCACAATCATCCACCCCAGCACTCCAGATTTCTCCAACAGTGGAGGATACATTGAAGAATATTTTGGAGAACCAGCAGACCATCATGGACACTTTGATAGCACATGGAGCAGTAATTGAGGAGCTTTGGAAGAAGGTAAAGAAGATGAAGAAATCCCATTCATCCAAGAGATCAGTAGACAGACTGAGGAGAGAAATGGCCAAGATAGCAACCTCTAGGGACCTTCCAATTGATATGCTGATGGGGACAGATCCAGCAGCACCGGTGGCACCAGCTGGCCAGTTTGAGGAGACAGACCTAGCTGCCAAAACTGCTAAGGCGGTGCGACAAATGTTCACCAACCCAGCTGCTCCTGGAGCCGAGGATGATGAGATCCAGTTAGAGGAGGCTGAGGGTAGTGACGTTGTTGTGGACACAGAGATGTCCAAGGCCACATAGGGAGTCCTATACCTTTTCTTATTCTTATTTTATTAAGCATTAGGGACATTGCGTACCCTTATTCAAGGGGGTGGAGTTTATTTGATATTTGGATGATTTGACATTTAGTTTGTAATAACTGATAATATTTTCTTTTTTCTTTTTATTATGTATATATTCTTCTCTCTCTCTCTATTAATGTATATATTTTCTCTTTTCCTCTCTCATTATGTATATTCATTTATGCTTTTAGTAGCTTCTTTATTTTGTTTTCTTATTAGTCAATGTTTAATTCAATAGCTTCTTGTTTAGTCTAATATCTTCTTTTTAATTTTTTTAGCTTCTTTTTTATTTTTTTCGTGTTCAATAAGCCGTTGATTTTCTTAATGTCATGGTTCTTTCCAAAGGTAGTATTTGTGTGAACTAGGTGATTCTTCCCAACGATGGACGGCGTGACAACCTTCTTAAGGGATTGAGACCGTTTTTTTGAGTTTAGGTAAGAATAGTTGTAGTAAATTGAATAAAAAGTCCTAATTGAGCAAAGCTCGAAGAGTCTGATCAGGCTCAACTATGTCTTCTATAAAGACTAAACGGGCGTTGCAAATATAAATCTGGGGTATTAAGCCCAAAGTCGATCCCACGGAGAATTGAACGTATCAATTGATTTTANGTATCGTTATCTCTAATCCAACCTCTAAACCCTCGGTTATGACTTTCGTCTATACTCTAGGAGTGGTGTTGTTCAAACAATTACCTAAATATGCACTCTCTCTCAAGTAGATACATACTAAATAGGCACAGCTAATTGATGGCCATTCAATTAACTACAATAAGAACTTAGTAGAACAAATAGAGAATAATCAATCAAAATATATTAATATCAAACGAAGTTTATCCCCAACGGGTTCTACCAAAACCCTAGATTAAAACTTAGCTACTCATGTTTAAACTAAACAAAACTACAAGAAATTGCATAATGTAAATATAAAATAAGAATTACTAAATGTAGAAATCGATGTTCTTGCTCTTCAATGGAATTTTCTTCTTGTCTACTGTTAATCCACGAAAATCCCCCTCTAATTGTGCTTTAGGAGTCTATTTATAGGTTTCGGGTGAACCCTAACCGTGTAGGAGACTTCTATTTCAACCGGGAAACATTTAGCTCGTCAAATTCGGACTTGGGCGAAACTGGGGACCTGGCGTTTGGTGGCTAACGCCAGGCAAGGGCTGGCGTTTCAGCCCTAACGCGTGGCTAACGCCAGGGTTGGGCAGGTTGTTTGGCTCTGTCGCCCGGCTCTCGCCCGGGTGCCTCCTTTCGCGTATTTTTCAACGTATTTGCATCCTTTTAGCCCCGTTTCCATCTTCACTTCACCTACACATGCAATAACTCCATTAAGCACATAATAAGTGTAATTTTATCATTAATGCGCATAAAATGTAAGGTATATCCCATGTTAAACTATGCAATTTAGTCTCGCATCAGAGTCAAACATGATTTACTTGTTACCAACACACTTAACTATGTGCTTATGGTTAAAAATAAATTTTTCTGGAAAGAAGTAGCTCTAGTTAGTGACTTTGTGTCTTGTATTGACTTAGGCAATCATCGAGTGGTTTAGTCGAGCCATAGTGATTTTTAATCCTGAATATGGTCGTTGTGGGCCCTCGACTCTATTTTTTTTAATAATCCAACTGTGTGAGAGGTGAGATGTTCTTGTTGCAAGTCCAAGTACCCGTGCAAATGGTCTAGAACTTGCCTTGAATGTGTTTCTAGGAAAAAATTTAAGTTTTGCTTGGCTTGAGAAGTGATTATAGGCTTTTCTTGACCCGATTAAAATTTTCCTTAGCCCACCAATGTAGTTATCCCTATTCAACCCATTTGAGCCTAAAACCTTTCTTATTTGATCACCATGTTACAACCCTTTACCCGTTCTGATGTGACCCTCTCTTGGCACCCGAGCTTTCCTTAAAACTCTTGTGAAACAATTGGCTAAAAACGTATGTTTGGGGAGAGACGAGGAGTTTGAAAAAGGTATCAAGGCACAGAAAGAGAAAAGAAGTGAAGAGAAGGAAAGTCAAGTAAAATAAAGAATAACAAAAAGAAAATACAAAAATAAAGTGAATAAGTTGAAAAGTTGAAGGAATTTCAAAGAATAGTAGTGATGAAAATCATGGAGAAAACAAAGGAGGAAATGAATATCATGACCAAGAAATAATGATGCTAAGTCTTTCTAATCCCCCTATGAAAAAGAAAATGCTTCAAAAGTCGATAAGAGAAAATGGAGTGCTTAAGGAAAAATGAACCCATCCTATCATCGCATATCCAACCTTAGCCCAAAAGCATTCATTACATTCAGAAAAAGCCCTACATGATTTCAAGCCGAGTGAGCTTACGTTAATGGTGATTTACATGAGGCGAAAGTTTGTGGTACTTAAAGCCGTAATTGTGACATTCTTTTTAGAGGGATGAGCGAACCTTTCACAAATATTTGAATTGAGCGCTACATTCTTAAGTGAGATATGGAAACGGAGAGTAGAAGAGGAGGTATTTGGGATCCACAATGACATACATAAAAGAGCGATCTTCCTTGATGAATTAATTCAACTCTTGATGCTCAAGTGTCACATTAGAACTATTTTTGCTTAAAAGTTCAATTCAATACCTTGTTAATAATTCGTAAGTGTGTAGGTAGTTGTTGGTCCCAATTGATGTGTGATTAATGCATTTTTTATTAGCTGGAATAGCTCTTAACTTGTGGAGGTGGAAATTACCTTATTTGATTGAGGATAAGAAAAAGCATAAGTTTGGGGGAGTTGATGAGTGGGGATTTTGACTACTTATTATCACCTTTTGGCTTTCGTTTGAGTCCAAAAGCGTTTACTTGTATTCCCGAAAACTGATAAAATATGCTTAATTGCAGGAATGGTGGGAAAAGGGCCTCAGAGATTAAATCCAACTCAAGAAGGAGTAATTTGAACCAAGGACAAAAACAGGCACAGAAGCTCTAAAGTGAGGACCGCAGATTATCATATGCGACCGCGGATTGTAAAGCAAATCCCATCAGAGACCTGTGAGAAGTGAGGTTCGCACATGAAATGTGCCGCCACATAAGCAAGGCAAGACCGAAGATTCAGAGAACATGCAATTCAAGTTCAATAGAAGTGCGAACCTCACAATTATTTTACGGTCGAAGAAGATCAGTTATGCGGTCGCTGTTGCATTTGTGCGGTTCGCAAAAGAGCCATGTGTGGCCGCACTCAGAAATATGCGGACTGCAGAACAAGAGAGATGCGGACACGATTCAGATTATTGCGGTTGCAAGAGTCCAATCCTGTCAAGATGAAGAGAAGTGCGGAACGCACCTGGAATTGTGCGGCCACAGAACCTCCGAAAGGGCAATTTTGTCTGAAAATTCCAACACTTCATAAAAGAAGAGTTTCAGTTTTTTAGGTCAACTTTTGACATCAGTAGCCGTTTAGTTTGCTCCTTTTAGAAGTTTTTCTTATTTTGATATTTTTGAATATTATTTTTATCAATTTAATTACTAATATGGGTTTAATTATCACTTCTTCTATATCTTCTAATTTAAGCATGAGTAGATAGAATTTTGACTAGGGTTGTGACCCAACCCTAGTGTCTAAACTTAATGGGTGTCTGATTTATTGCTTATTTATGGTTGGATGTGAATTATCTAGACTTTTATGACTTTTATTTGAAGATTTAATGGTTGCAAATATTATTTCATGCCTAGTTGACTTGGTCTCTACTTGAGATAGAGATACTTAGTTTAGGAAAACTTGGCTAGCAAGAAATTGGGTCAATCGAGAGATTGATAAACTCAATTAAAGGGTTGAACCTAGAGATAGTAAAACCCGACTTGAGCTTATTATCAACTACTTTGTTCAATACCTATTTGGACTTGAGAAAGCCAAATCGGGCACAGTCACTCTCTAACCGAGAGGTATTGAGCGAGTACTTGAGTGTTGATAGCTATAATACACCCCGACCAATAAAATAAGATTTAAGTCTTACAACCTATTAAGCGAACACCTAGGTGCAGGTCATAGTCCTAGGCCTTTTATATCATTTGAAAACAAACAAAAATAATTTCCTAATTTCAATTCTTAGTTGTTATTCTTAGTTTAAAATAGACTTAGAAACAAACCAATTTTGTGGAAGTACAGTTCGAGATAATTCAAGCTCATTCACTATAGTATATACCCCTAAGTCCTATTCATAGTTCCCTGTGGAAAATCGACACCGACTCCTTTTGGGTACTATTATCGCTTCGACCATTTCATAACCTCAAAAAGAGGTGTGAATTGGATTAGATCACCCCCCATAGCCAGAAACTTTTCCCCCAATGACGAGCATAAAACACAAAACGAAATTGATGCGTGCTAGACAAAGATAGTATATTTTAATTATCGTCTCCACATAGATTCGATTTAAACAATGCTCAAGTAACTTCTAGCTTAACACTATTCAGGATGATCAAAACATGATTTGAATGGTTATAAACTACGATTAACTAATAAAGTAAAGCAATTGACGATTGACTTCAACAAACCAGAGATTACAAGGTTGGTTCTTATCAATGTGAGGAACAAGGGTTTTGACGTGATAGGTGCAAGGTTTAGATTCTGGATATGATATTGTTATATTTCACTCTTAAGGTTATATAAATTCTCATGAATTCAATATGTGATTAGTTTATGCTTACGATTCAGACTCCTCTCTCAATTAAATCTAAATCTTTCAAGTAAACTAATGTGAAGTGCGGTGAAACTTGCAAGAATATATTGGCGAGAATGGTCTAAGAGAAACTTCTCTTAAATATTTCTCATTATTAATTTAGTAGGTAGATCACAAAGCTATTTCAATTACTTTAAAGAAGCACCAAAATAAATTAAGGCATGCGTTGCAACAATATTCAATATTATGATCCCCTTCCGATTAAATAAGACAATGAATAAAATACAACTAGAGTTAAAGATTTTACAATAAATTCAAGCAATTAAGCAGTAATTAAACCATAAATAATAACCAAATCACATCAAACCCAGGTAAACTACTGCATAATTATGGAGTATATCATCACAAAAAGAGTTAAAGAATAAGAGAGCATCAATTTAACTTTACAATCCAAACTCCCATATTGAATTGATGGAGAGATGATGAAATCCCATTTCTTGTAGCCTCCAATGCTCTCCCAAAGCTTCCAAGGTCAAAAACCTCCTCTCAAAAACGTGTTTCTAGTGTATTTATACCAAGTAGGAACGAACCCGGACAAGATTACCCTCTTTGAGATGAAGTGGAAAAACCTACAAATTTTTTACACTTCATGTGTCGCATATGCTCCGCAGGGTACGTAGCATTAATGCAATTTGCTCGGGTGTAAACTCTTTCAAATTATCTTTTCTTACAAAATATTGTATTGATGCTACACACTATGGCAAACACTATGCCTGTTAGTGTATTTTTCTGTCATACCGAAAAACTACAAGTCTCTGAACTTCTCAAATTTCTGACGCACATTTGCGTTGATGCTTCGCACCGTGCTACGCGTGGTGCGAAGCATTAGTGCAAATGTTATAACCCTTGCACTTTCTTCCAACTTCCATATGCAATGTCAATCCACGAGCCCCGAACGCTATCCTAGTTTAATTCCTTGGATTTTACTCAGATTCAAAGCTCCAATTATTTGTTTTATCTCCAGAACATCTTCTTAACTCGAAATCATCTCCCTACACAACAAAAAAACGTAATGAGATTGTCTATATTTTAGCTCAAATAAAATTAAAGTGTAGCAAATAATAGGTGCAAAGTAGCCAAAAACTCGTATTTCTAGCCTACCATCAACACCCCATACTTAGACCATTGCTCGTCCGCGAGCAATCAAACTAAAAATCAAATAGGGATGACTTTTTCATGCAACTCTCCAAACTCATCTTGCTAAGAATATTTAAAACAGATAATATACTATGCCGTAACATCCTAGCCTCAAGAATCGACTCAAAAGAACCAATTTTTTTCAAACTCGCACACTTACTCTAACACGGAGGTCAAAGACATTACCTTTCCGTTGCAAATTATGTGTCCTCTCACTAAATATAGAGAGTAGTTCCACACACAATAAAATTAAAGAACAAATAGGAACGAAAGATTAAAAAAATTCACTCACTCTCATATTAAAATTCATGTGCCACAGAAGATGCACCATAGGCTTTCCCGTAGTGTAATACTCTACTTATTGAGTTTATTCAGTCAAAGATCAAGTAGGACTTCATATGGTTGTAATATAAGTTGCGGGACGGGTAGGATACAATTGGACAAACTGACTACACCTCCCTAAGTACTTTAATACATATACATTAACAATGCAAACCCCACACTTATGTTGAACCAAATCCCAACCTTCACAACCTAATAACCCATGTCCCCCAATTTCTTTAAGCACAACTATGGCAAGATCTACCACTAGCAGGTAATTTTTTTTTTCCACAAAATACATAAAAACACGAGAATTTTTTTCCTTCTTATCTTCTGAATTATTTTTCTTTCAAGCAATTCACCTTTCTTTTCTTTTCTAATTTCCTACAAGTGGCTTTCAGAATCAATTTCAAATAGTGCAGCTTTCTCCTTTTTAATAGTTCCATTCAAAAAACCAACCATACCTCTACTTAACTTTTAACAAGCTCATAACAATTTCAAGTACTTATGAGAGGTAAAAGGTTCAAATAAATGATCAGTTCAACAAACAGGTCAGGCTTGTAGTGTGGTTGCAATGAAAATAAGATTACAGCCTGAAAGGGGCTATCTAGGATACACAACAATTAGGTGGGTCACAGACATATAATTGGCTCAACAAAGAAATGCCTCTATCACTTCCTATACTGAACAAGACTGCTATTTCACTTTGCAAACACACGAGGCAAGTCTAGACATCACTGAATGCACAGAATATCAACAAAAACCTCACTAATACATTGGCACATGACTCTCTAGTCAAACAGTTAAGAAAAGTTACAATCACACAATTTAAGGTGCTTATTTAGGAGTCAAGCTGAGCCTAGGTATCACAAATAAGGCACTCTTTGTCTCAAGGCACAACAAAGTCAAATAAAGTCATCTCCATTCAATACATAGCACAAGACTTCACTACTCCTACTAAAAGAAAAACTAACTACACCCATTTCAAACAAAATCCTTGAAAAGGAACCGTGACACAAAGAAAAATCAAGGGGGAATTATTACAATCCCTAAGAAAAAACAAAATATTTTTTCTTTAACTCTAATCCCTCAAGAAGACATTCGAGGAAATCCATCATTGGGAAAAGTCCAAAATTTTATTATTTTTCAATAAAAAGAACCGATACCATTACAAACACACATATACATATATACATTCCCCACCCCACACTTTAAATTGTGGAATGTCCTTATGACACACAACTAAAAATCAAGAGGTAAAGGAAACATCCTTGATTCATCTAGTCGGGGTCGGAATCGAAGTCGGGATCTCCTTTGCATGCCCAACCCAGTGCACACATCCATGTTGAGAGCTTCTTTTCCATCTTCTTGGGTACACCCCCTACTTATCAGCTTCACTCTTTCCGATTTTCTCTTTCAGGGCCCCCTTTCTCCTTCCATCTTGAAGATTAGCCTTTCATCTCCCACTCTAAGCATAAGCTGCCTTTCCTAAATATTCAGAATTGCTCTGCCCGTAGCCAAGAATGGTCTTTCTAAAATCAGTGGAACCTCCATATTCTCCTCCATGTTCACCATAATAAAGTTCACAGGGAACACAAATTTGTCCATCTGAACTAGTACATCTTCCATTTTCCAGGTATGATTGTGGTATGATCCGCTAGCTGCAAGGACACAGGTACCGACATGATCTCTCCAATCTCTCCCTCCAATTTTCTGAAAATAGACAAGGGCATAAGATTAACAGAAGCACCTGAATCACACAAAGATTTTTGAAATTTAGTACTTCCTAAAGAACAAGGTATAGTAAAACTCTATGGATCTCCACATTTTTAGGGGGTTTATTTTGCAAGATGGCACTACAATGCTCTGTCAGCTTGACAATCGATGTCTCTTCTACTTTTCGCTTCTTGGACAACATTTACTTCATGAATTTGTCATAAGCTGGCATCTGCAAAAGCACCTCTGTGAAAGGTATATTCACATGCACCTGCTTGAAACACTTTTAGAAAGCGCTCGAATTGTTTGTCCAACTTCTCTCTTAGTTACTTCTAGGGTAAGGTATACGAGACCTGTATTTGCTCTCTTCAGCCTCATTGTTTGTTGAATTGTCATTTTTCTTCTTTTTTGGAGCTTTAATATTCCCCTTCTTCCTCAAATCATCATCTACCCTCACTTTACCTTCTTGAATGTTGCTGATTTTCTGTTCCTCCACAATCTCCACCTGTCTTTCAACAGGCTCATTATTTTGCTTTGCTATGAGATCCTCCAACTCATGCCCACTTCTCAAAGACACTGCATTTATTGTCTCTTTTGGATTTCTTTCAGTATTAGCAAGCAGTGTTCCTGGAACCCTCTCAGACAATAGCGTAGCTAGTTGCTCAACATGTCTTTCCAGGTTTCGAAAAGATATGCCCAGCTCTTTTATAGTTGCACCATAGATTCCAAGCCTCTTATATGTTTGATAATGAAGTCCTTCATTAGATCTTCCATGCTAGACTGATTAGACTGTGGAGGCTGATATTGTTGCATCTGCTGATTTTGAAAGCCTGGAGCTCCTTATCCCTGAGGTCTAGAATTATTTTGCTGCCATGAGTTCAGGCTACCACTTGGTGAATTCCAAGAAAAGACTAGGTGCCTATGTCCCATAGGATTGAAATTATTACCACTCTAGTAGTTGCCTCTATCAAAGCTTCCCACATCATTTACCATTGCATCTATAGCTATGACCTGACACTTATGCGTTGGATGACCCATTCCACATAAATCACAAACTAGTGATGGATGGGCTTGCACTAAGTTATTTGAATCTACTTGATGAACCCCAACTAATCTTCTTCTAGCATTACTCTCAGCAGGCCACTGGTTATCATCTTTAGATAGATCATCAAGAATCGCCACAATCTCCTCAAGAGTTCTCTTCATTAAAGGACCTCCAACTGCAGTATTTAGAGTTTGTCCTGAGGGAGGTGTCAGTCTATCCCAAAAGTCCTGGAGCTGCATCCACAACTAAATCCTATTATGCTGACACTTTCTCACTATATTCTTGAATCTTTCCCAAGCCTTGAAAACTGTTTCAGTGTCCATGTGGAATAAGTTTTAAATTTCCCTTCTGAACTTCACTATTTTTGCAGCTGAGAAGTTTTTGTCAAGGAACTTACTAGTCATATCTTCCCATGTCCTGATCAACGCCGTTGGTAAGCTACGAAGCCAGTGCTTCACGTCATCCTTCAGGGATAAAGGGAATGGCCTTAAGTAAACTGCATCTTTTGACACTCCGTTGTACTGGAAGGTGTTCATGATTTCCTCAAAATCCATCAAGTGAGTGTTAGGATCCTCATTCACCTTCCCTCTGCAGACACGGTTGTTCTAAATATTTTGAAGCAATGCTTGCTTCAACTCGAAATTATTTGCTGCTACTGGCGAAGGTCTGATACTGTATAGTCCCTGATTGTAGACTGGTCTGGCATAATCACCCAACGCTCTATCAGGACTGAGTTCTGCATTCTCGAAATGGTCTTCAATCAAGGGTCGATTTAGATTGAATCTTTGACCCCCATCATCATTGACGGTCTCATCAGCAACTATACGGGCTGCCTCAACTGCTATTCGTGCAGCTTCTTATTGTGATGCTTCTCTTGCAGCTAATTCTACCTCGTCTTCGCCGTTTTTAGCCATGTGTTATAGGGTTGAAAGTTGCCCCAAGGACTTCCCGGTGATATCTCTTTCCTCAATTGTCGCAGACTCTTTTCCACCTCGGGATTGTATGAAATCAATTCCTTCGAAGACGATCGAGTCATACACCAGAGAAGTCAATTTGTTGCCTGAACACGGAAGAGGAAACCCGCGAAGAATAAAATAAAATAATATAAAAAAATTCCTGAATTATCACCAAAAACTAATTTGACTATTATTGATTGCCAATCCCCGACAACGGTGCAAAAATTTGACGAGCACAAAACACAAAACGAAATTAATGCTTGTTAGCCAAAGATAACATAGTTTAATTATCGTCTCCACAGGGATTGGATTTAAACAATGCTCAAGTAATTTCTAGCTTAACGCTATTCATGATGATCAAACCTTGATTTGTAATGGTTATAAACTACAATTAACTATTAAAGTAAAGAAATTGACGATTGACTTCGACAAACCAGAGATCAGCAAGGTCGGTTTTTTATCAATGTGAGGAACAAGGGTTTGACGTGATAGGTGCAAGGTTTTGATTCTGGATATGATAATATTATATTTCACTCTCGGGGTTCTATTGATTCTCACGAATTCAATAGGTGATTAGCTTATGCTTTCGATTCAAACTCCTATCTCGATTAAATCTAAATCTTTCAAATAACCTAATATGAAGTGCGGTGAAACTTGAAAGAATACATTGGTGAGAATGGTCTAAGAGAAACTTCTCTCGAATATTTCTCAATCTTAATTTAAGAGGTAGATCACAAAGCTCTTTTGATTACTGCAAATAAGTACCAAAATAAATTAAGGCATGCATTGCAACAATATTCAATATTATGCTCCCCTTCCGATTAAACAAGATAATGAATAAAATATAACTAGAGTTAAATATCTTCAAATAAATTTAAACAATTAAGCAGTAATCAAATCCATAAACAATCACAAAGTCATCAAATCACGTCAAACCCTAAAGTAAACTACTACATAATTATGGAGGAAAACATCACAAAAAGAATTAAAGAATAAGAGAGCCTCAATCTAATTTTACAATCCAAACTCTCGTATTAAAATGATGTAGAGATGATGAAATCTCGTGTCTTGTAGCCTCCAATGCTCTCCCAAAGCTTCCAAGGTCAAAAAAAGTCCTCTTAAAAATGTGTTTCTGGTGTATTTATAACAAGTAGGAATTAACATGAATAAAACTACTCTCTTTGAGCCGAAGTGGGAAAACCTGCAAACATTTTACACTTCATGCGTCGCTCTATGCTATGCAGGGTGTGTAGCATTATGCAATTTGCTCGCTTGTATACTCTCTGAACTTAGCTTGTCTGATAAAATTTTGTACTGATGCTACGCACCATGCCAAGCATTAGTGTATTTTTCTGTCAGACCCAAAAAATACAAGTCTCTGAACTTCTCAAATTTCTAACGCACATTTGCACTGATGCATCGCACTGTGTTACTCATGGTGCAAAGCATTAGTACAAATGTCATAACCCTTGCACTTTCTTCCAACTTTCGCACGCAATGTCGGTCCATGAGCCCTGTACGCGATCCTCGTTTAGTTTCTTGGCTTTTACTTAGACATCAAAACTCCAATTATTCGATTTAGCTCCAGAACGTCTTCTTAACTTGGAATCATCTCCCTACACAACAAAAAATATGTAATGAATATAAATTGTCTATATTTTAGCTCAAATAAAATTAAAGTGTAGCAAATAATAGGTGCAAAGTAGCCAAAAACTCGTATTCTAGCCTACCATCACCCAACTCCTGGGCTTTCAACCCTTGCTCTTGCCTCGGCTTCGCCTTCCACCTTCATTAACCCGTGGGATGGGACCGACCTTCTCTTTTGTTTGTAATTGGACTTACCCGAAACAAAGGAACCTTGGTGTGAGAACCCTGTAGATTAGGGAGATCCAAATAAGATCTTTTCTGATGATGGTGAAGAGTATTATCCTACAATATCTGTTGGCAGGTCGGCTTCCGGAGTTTGAGTCTCAAGCTAGGGATCACCGCTTCCTTTAGCAGAAGCTCCGATATAAAATAGCAATCGTTATAGATAGACTTTGAGATGCTTGAATAGCTGCACCCTAGCCTTATTGTTAACTGCAGAAAGGCCCAGACTGCGCTGAGGAAAGAATGGAACTTTACAAATAAGAAGAGGGGCAATGAGAGCAGAGAAAGAGAAATTCAAATCAGTACTTGAAGCAGGAGTCTAGCTAAGGCTAGTACTAGAATTCAAATGTCTTGTTCTATTCTAAGGCTCGGACGTGGAGCTGGCTCTATTAATCGACTTTCATTTCATTCACTAGTTGAGTACTTCCTCCTGTCAGATAGAAGCTTTTCAAAGGCTGCTTCGCTTCCAGCTCTTCTTGTTCGATACCGCTTCCCGTCCTTGTGAATGAAATGAATAACTTCGATTCGGCAAGGGTTGGAGCAGCTCCTCTATGATGTGGGTGTGGAGGGGGGAGCATTTGTTTTCCTTGATTCGAGGGCTGAAGCAGCAAATTTCTCGAGCGCAGGATGATGTGGACCTCCTTGTGATTTACTTGATCGTCAAGAAGAGTTAGGCAGATCGGGAGTACGTCGGTGAACAACCGCTGGGGTTTCCAGCAGTGATAGCTGAACTAATCAGATGGGCCGCTCCAAACCTTACGCTGACATTTAAATTGAAAATCACCATCGGGTCCCAGCTATCCGAAAAACGCAGACTGAAGCGGAAGATCACAAAATGCAACACATCAATCACTTGACGTCCATCCGACGCATCCGTTATGGTTATCTCATATCCACCTTTTTCTTTTCGTATGATTTTGCTTACTATACCTGCTGTAGAAATAGAAAGATCTTCCGAAATGAAGGGGACTAAACAGGAACAAGAGGGATCCACTGAAGAAGATCCTTCTCCTTCCCTTTTTCGGAAGAAAGGTGGGATCCGGACAAAATCGATGAAACGGAAGAAATCCGAGTGAATGGAAAGGACAAAATAAAGGATAAATTCCACTCTCACCTTTCAGAGACTAGATATAATTGTAATGTTGAATTAAAATCAAATGTGAATTAAAAAATCTAAAATAGTGTACATTATGATCTATCATATCCTTTATAAATCTAAAAGAAATTAAGCATTTCAAGTGTATGGAAGCAAGAAGTGTTAGTACGTATTCCACTAAGAGAACAGTAGGGAAGTGAAAGTCACAATAGTCTTCTCCAAGAACAACCAATTTACAAATCTCATTAACCATAGAATTTTAGTGAGCGGCGCCAAATCTTTCTATGGATTGCTTTTTTCGCCTCTTTCGCCATCAAAGGCTTGATAGTATTTAGGTTAAGATGATCACTAAGCTCCCGACGCCTCTGTCCGTCCTCTTGTAACGGATGATAAACCTCAGCAATAGGCGGCGTTGCGGGTTCAACAGGGTTGGGAGAGTCCGGGGCCGATTGGTTGAGACTGGCTTCGGAATTACCAGGGGACCAGATTACTCTCTCTCATGTTGTTGTTATAGCTCAAACTTATACAGACTTAACTAGAGGTGCGTGCTCAATTGGGGAGCAGCCAATAAAAGGTCTTTTGGATCCAAAAGCAGCAGGTTGAGGAGGCCCTATGTAGTTTGTCTTTTCATGGGTGGTGGGCAGAGGTCTCTCCGGCCCCATTTTGGTGCACTATTGGAGAGCTCACTGGGCCCACCGCTTTCTCAATCGAAAATGGAACTAGCCTACTGAACGATTCCATCTATCACTTACGTAATTTCTCAAGGTTAGAAATCTCAATTTATTCTTTCTTTATTCAATTCATTCCTATCCTTTTTGTTTTCAGTCCCGGGTTTCCTTTCCTCTCCAAGCCAATCGATCGCCTTCTTAGTTAACTGCGGAACCCGCCCTTTAGCCATCTATCTTTAGATACAGAGGGCTTATGGGTCACAAAATTTTAAGCCCAAAAAACCATTATCCATAGATCTCCTTCCTTATCGTTGTCGGTCTAAGCAGAAGGTTGCTAAGTTAGATGTCTGGTGAACACATTCGTAATGAGTATGGGTCTAGTAGGTGTACTAGTAAGGAAGCGAGGTACTGAGTTTAGCGTCGACAAGGCAAGTAGTGGATATTTATTATCGAATGATATGGGAGTCAGTCAAAGCATCAGTCTCAGCATCAACAGAAGAAAATGACTGACCTTGTTTCTAAAAAATTTCTATGAGAAAGTACATGAAGGAGTTTAACCTATTGTTTCTACGATGTAGAGTGAAGGAGGAAGACAAAAGGCAATATTCGAGCTGACTTTTTAAATTGCATTTGTCTTTTATGGACAGCATAGAAGGAGCATACCGTATTGCTTTGAGGGTCGAAAGACCTACTGCTTGAGCCAAAAACAAGAATTCCAAACCTTTATGCATGCACGTGCTGCATACAAGTTCCGTCCAGGATGATTGAGAAAGATCAACCAATTTGAACCGCTCACATCACAATAGTAGTAGTGTAAAGGCCGTAAGTCGGGGGTTTAGTCAAAGCTCCACACTTGATCCTAGGTAGACCATACACAACCTTCTTTCTCCGCTTCCTCCTGATCTCCAAATCCATGACCAGAAGCCTATGCTGGGTCGTACGGTTTTCACTCGGGATGACCTTGTAGTCTGCATACAGACCATTGTCAGACTTCCTGAAGAGTAGATATCAATTTGGGTCCTGGCTACCGAACTCTAAAAAATAACCAAGTGCTCCTCCTTCTTCGGGAAACTTGAGTTAACTATCACCAAGTCAAACACCTTAGCAAAATCTAGCAGCGAAGTTCACCATTCGTTTCTAACTCCAAAACTGAATCTGCCATGCACGTCATCGTAACCCCCAGACGTCGCCCCAATGTGACCATTGAAATCTCCTCCTATGAAGAGCTTCTCAGTGTGCGGAATACCACACACAACCTCATCCAACTCCTCCAAGAAGCGCCTTTTGACTTCCTCGTCCAAGCCCACTTAAGGTGCATACGCACTAATCACGTTTAAAGTAAAATGTCCAACAACTATCTTAATGCTCATTAGCTTATCGTTCACCCTCTTAACGTCCACCACCAGTTCCCGGAGATCCCTATCAACCAAGATGCATACCCCGTTCTTACCCCCCACGCATACAGAGTGCCAAAATTTAAACTCATCTACATCTCGTGTCTTCACCTATCTAGTCTCCTGAAGACAAGCTATAATGATCTTCCTCTTATGGAGAATTTTCGCTAACTCTATAGACTTTCCAGTTAACGTCTCTTTGTTCCAAGATCCAACTCTCAGCCTGGAGGTACCTTTACCATCCTTACCCCCTAACACCATCCCACCCCCTCGAGGACCCCCGAGGACTTGACCTTACCCTACCATCATTCAGTGCAACAAATACCGAGAATACGATCCGAAACTAAAAGGCATACAAGTAAGGAAAAACTAATGTATTAGAATGATAGTTGCAACTCGGTGTGCGAAACTAAGTACACTAGACAGTGCTAAAAAGCCCACAAGCAAATATAATTGATGTAAACAAATTAACCACATTCAGAGCACAACAACCGGTATATCTTAAACAGAAAAGGTTATACTGAAAATAAAAAGTAACCAAATAAAGGGTGTGTTTGGTATGAAAAATATTTTTCAAGAAAATTATTTCTATGAATATAAGTAGTAATCTTGATCACTTTTCGGTGTTTGGACGCAAATTAAGAAAAATAACTTTGAGATTTGAAATACAAAACTGAAATTTGAAAAAAAAAATGTCATTTTGGAGAGAGAGGTAGGGTGGGTAGGCATGAGGTGAGGTTACGTGGGTAGATGTAGGGTGGATTGGTGAGGGGAAGGTTGAGAACGAATTTTAGAAAATGTTTTCCCTTCTCTTGATAAGGAAAATATTTTTCTCCGATTGGAGGCAAATGAGTTCACAAGGAAAATATTTAAACCAATCAAACATGAAAAAATTCGAAAATTCGTACCAAACAAATCCAAAAACGTAGAGCCTGGTACAGCCGCCGGAGACAGTAGAGCCGGTGGAGGTCGTCGGAGATCTGCCGGAGTCGCTGGATCACGTCTGAAATTAGTGAGGTGGTCTGGTTCTAGGGCTGACCACCAGTGCTGCAAATCGGGCCTGAAAACTAACATTGGTGATGCACAGCGGCTGATGGTAGACTGGGTCCCGCCGGAGTTCGGGCTGGCTATTTCACTATTAGCTGGAATGATCATATGCATCTTGTGTTTTACACTAAATTAAATCACGTTAATTTATTATGACTAAGTGCAAACTGAGGTAAAAGCCCGCAAGCAAGTATATATTGATTAGAATAAATTACTCTAAACACACTTGTAAAATAGATAGATACTTCTTATGTATTTTAAAATCAAACACTTATCTATATTATATTAAAAGCACGAATACCTTATCGAAATACCGTTCGATTTTTTTTAACCTTTATAAATACATTATATGTTGGATATAATAGTAATTATAATAACTATTTTATTAAAAGAAATCTTTGAAAAAAAGGCTAATTCTCGACTACTTGCGGTTTACCTCCCTTTTGTATAAGTTTTGGATTCCAATTCCATTAGGCTTCTACTTACCGTGTTAGGCTTGTATTTCAATTTCTTTGTATAAGTTTCGGATTCCAATTCCATTAGGCTTCTACTTACCGTATTAGGTTGCTCCCATTGGTTTCTTCTTTGTTTTGAAATCAAATTAGATTTCTATGTTTCTAGAATTTTACAATGGATAGGTTCTTTCTTCTTTGTTTTGAGATCAAATTAGGTTTTCTTTGTCATAAACATACGTCCTCGTAGCAAATTTGCTTCCCACTTGCGGTAAATCTCTATTTTGAACTATATTTTTAAAGTTATGTAATAATAGTAATTCGTGCATTATCACTATTAGTTGAATGATTGCATCAAACTGATCAATCTTTTTAAAAACAATTTCTTTGTTCTATTCCATTGTGCCATTAGAAATAGCATTATGGTTGTTCCTCACATCTTCTCCTTATGCCAGCTTACTAATTATTATGCCAGCTGAAGTTGCTCATATTTTCTCACAAAATTAAATTTGATCATCTCTTTTAATTGACTATAGTATAAATATCACAAATTTTAAATTGTGTTCTTAAAGAATAGCCCTTGACTATTGGCGTCGTTGAATCCACCCAAAGTTTTGACAATTTTCGTTGGTTCAGGTAAATAATTCTCCTTATTGATCTCAAAAATAATATTTTATATAATCTTCTGGTTATGATGTAATATATTATGTTCTGAAAGTTATGTAACTTACTTGCAGTTCAACTATGATTTTTTCTGTTGCTCTTCAAAATCTTAGATTCAAAAAGTGATGAATCAAGAAAACATGAAATAATATTGCCAAATCTTAGATCGGGATATTTGAAAATGTTTTAGATTTATTTGATATTTATGCTACTATTGAAAAGTTATTGGTTTTAATGTGCATAAAAATTAACGCAAAACAAAAATAGAATCATAAAAAGCTTATCAATCCTCAATTTTAATAGTAGGTGCATTGTGGTTGGGTTAAAATGTGTTATGCATTAGCTATCCATATTAGTAATGGATCCTGCATTTTAATAGTAGGTACATTGTGGTTGGGTTAAAATGTATTATGCATTAGCTATCCATATTAGTAATGGATCCTGCATTCACTGATTTTCTATTACGCATCGATGACGGGGAGGAACCAACCATAAGAGATGATTTGGTACAACTTCCGGAAGAATTAGTTGTCAAACGTATTGGTAATAATATTGTTGAAGATTGCTTAATAAGAAAAATATTTCCGTCATTAGATGAAAATGCAAGTTGCTCCAAATATATGACAGAAAGGGCTATTTTAGCGAACGGTAATGAATATGTCGATCAACTAAATGAGATGTTAATTTCCATAAGTTTCCCGGTGAAAGTAAAACGTTTATTAGTTTCGACTCTGCAGAGGATGATACAAACAACTATTACCAGGAAGAGTATCTAAATACTTTAACACCAAATGGCCTTCCACCACACAGGTAAATTGTCACACTGATTTTTTTGGAATTTTTCTACAAATTCAACTGATGTGCTCTCTCTTTTGGTTCGAATCGTCATTTGCTCTCAGCGCTTTCTTACATTTCAAACTGTTTCTTGGCTAAGTAAAATTAATGGATTACATTTGCCAAAATTATTTAAGCTATTTAACTATTATTTAAATTTCTTCATTATTTTTAACTTTCTCCAGTTTCCTTTAGTGAACATTAAATTTGATACTTTCTTATTGTACTTTAAGACAGTAGCAAAACCTATACATATTAAATAAAACAAGTATGTTGCAGATGTTCTTTCATCCATACTTGAGGAATGATTAAGAAAAAGACGTGGTTGAAATTATTTATGCCATGTGAAAAGAATTAACACTCCAATTGAGTTCTCATAATAATGTTTGGCAAAAAATAACAAAGGATTATAAAAAATTTAAAAGACTATAATACTAATATTAAGGACATGGACTTCTGAAAATTATGAAACGAAAGGTCATTTGTCTACTTTTTATAATTGTCTTTTATTTTTATTCATGCGTGATTATATACAACAATTAATTTATATTGGTATACAAGTTGTGTTGAAGAAAAATGCACCAATCATGCTACTACGAAATTTGGATATATCCCTCAAACGGGTTATGTAATGGTACAAGAATGATATGAAGAGGTTTTGACAAAAACATCATGCAGAAATAATGATGGGACAAAATGCTTTCAAGCATGCGTTTATTCCGAGAATTCAACTTTCACCGCCAAAAAATGAAGGGTACCCATTTAAATTCATCAGAAAATAATTTCCAGTACATTTATCTTTTTCAATGACAATAAACAAAGCACAGGGTCAAACAATACCGAACGTTGGATTGTACTTGCCGCAACATATTTTTTCACATGAACAACTATATGTCGCACTATCAAGAGGTATATCGATATCAACAACAAGAGTATTGGTCATGACAGAGCAACCAAAGAGACGAAGGGGCACATACACCAAGAACATTGTCTACAAAGAGATATTAGGTAAGATACAACAACATAACATGTTATTAATTCATATAATATATTATCTATAACAAAAGTTATATATATCACGACCTTGACTAATTGAAGTGTTGAGGTTTTGCAGGTTCAGAAGATATTAACCATATTTGAATTCACCTATTACATTAATATAATGACACTCATCTTCTCATTTCAGTTTCATGTTGAATCCATTTTGACGTCAATTACTATTACACATGGGTTTTTCACGTGATATATAATTTCCTTACAAACAAACACGACTTACACGTGCAACGCACGTACATCAAAACTAGTATGTAATAAAAAGTCTACACATAAGAGCAAATTTACATCATTAGTTGCGGGTTAGTAGAACCTAATAGCTTTTTGAAAGCTGATATTCAAACAAACATATCCAGTGAACTGCTTTTACTCAAATTATGCCATGGAAGAAATGAAGGAGCAGGCTGATATATCTTCTAACATACTATCCAGTTTAGCCTCTCAAAGCAAAAATACTACTCCCTTCGGTCAATTTTAATTAATTTTTTGATCTTTTTTTTTGTGGTTCATAATATTTTAATTTTTTTAAATATCAATGAGGTATTAACTTCTTTTTTTCAAAGTTGCCCTTGGAGTAAAGAATAGAAGTTTGTTATATTTTTAATAAACAAATTAAAGTTAATATGGTCAAATTAATGCTAAAAAGTATATGTGTGTAAAACAATCAAAAAATCAATTAAAGTGGACCGGAGGAAGTATCAAGATTAGTAAATTCATAAAATACTACCAAAATTAGTTAATACTCATAAAATGCTACTAAATTTAGCTCTAAATTCTTTCTTATTACAATTTACAAAATGACTGATTAAGCTTCCTTCTCTCACCTTCGTGCTTCTCCTGCCAAATTCGCTTGAAAATAAGATTTTCAATAGGTGAACATAACACCATGAAACCAAAAAAAAAGATACACTAATAAGTGCAGTGACTACATGCCAAACAATTGCAGTTGGTGACTATTTTGCAGATATCTCAAACACAAAATATCTAAATATCATTAATCTCCCAAATGGATTCAATTGTTTTTCTATTCATACCCATTTTTATTATACAAATCAGACCAAATTCTTTTATTAAAAGCCACTAAACCTCGGTTCAACGTGAATTTAAAAGTTTAGACTTTCGAAATTGAAATTTATTTCAGGTGGGTGTTTGAAAAAGATTGGGTACATCTTAAAGAGTTTGAATACTAATGGAATGATTTGGTGTGGATTTGAGCTGGTTCGAATTGAAATTTGAGGCTCAAAATTCGAAGTATACAAGATGAGCGTGGAAGAAGATGATATATGTATCTCACATGTGTCACTTGTGTATCTGTTATGTATAAAATGTGTATCCCTTGTATATTCATGTGTACATGTATGTAAGATACATGTTTGATACATATGTTGTAGAGTAATTTTTAAACTCGATTTCAACTACTTAAAACAAGTCCAAATCACCTCCAATCTTTCTCAAATTTTGTATATTGTCTCATATATGTGTTTTCAGCAAATTCTAATCATACAAATTGAGGAAAAAAAATTTGCCTATACTTTTGAATGTTGTATATCATTAATAACGATTTTTAAATCTAGACTAGTCCAATCACTTCCTTTTTCTCTCAAATTTTATATATTGCCTTATTTATGTGTTTTCAATGAATTTCAAATATACATACCCATTAAAAAAATTATTTTTCCTAAACTTTTTTGAAGGTTGTATATTATTGATAATTTTTTATGGCTATTTTTGCCGGCATAACTTAATGGCTAATTGTTGGTAGATTATCTTTGTATGGCTATTCGTATAGTTTCCTCATTAAGGGTGTGTTTGGTATGAAGGAAAATATTTTTCGGAAAATCTTTTTTAATTTTTTCATGTTTGGTTGGCTTAAATGTTTTGGAAAATATTTTCCTTATGAACTCATTTTCCTCCAATTTAAGGAAAATGTTTTCCTTATCAAGAGAAGGAAAAACATTTTTCAAAACTCCTTCTCAATCTTCCCCACCGTATTCCCCACCTTCACTAACCGACTCTACACCCCTACAACCACCCACCAAACCCTACCCTATCCCCTCTCTCCAAAATAAGGTTTTTTTTCTTTTTTCAAACTTTTATTTTTTCGTTTTTCTACCCCACCCACCCTCACCCCCTACTGCGCCCACCCCCTACTGCCTTATTCATGTGGTTAGGGAGTAAAGGGAAATGGGCTACAGGTTCTTGGGCCTTGCCGATTGGAAGGGAAAAAATTGCACAAATAGGATAACTCTAAGGTGTTGTTTAACATTTGTCCCCATTTTAAGGTATTTGTGCAAAAATAGTAACTTTGGTACACGTCTAGCAGGACTGACAAATTCGCCTTGTTCACAAGTGAGGAACATATATAACTTTAATTATTGGCTGGTATACCTTTAATACAAATTATTCACAAATTCTATAAGATTGACAAAACTTGCAAATGTTATTCAAAAGTTTTTCCTTACTGGCAAGATTTCTTACACTAAATTCATTCTACCAACTAAAATTTTCATAAATTTTATCGGTATTTTTCCGTATTGGCAAAACTTACATGTCTTGTTCAATTGTTCCTATCTCTAATTAAATTGCTTTATTCTTTAATTTTTTAAAACAATTAAGGACATATTTTGAAGATTCAACAAACTGTACCATAGTTACCTCCTATAGCAAAAGTTGATATCTTATTTATTTTAAATAAATACCCTTTTAAAAAATTTTATTCCATAACTACCTTTTGATTTTTATAGCCAAATATCTATTTATAGTTACCTCCTACCCTTAAACCATAAAATAAGCTTTGTATTATTTTTCTCTCTCCCCTCAAATTCAAATAACCACTAAACCTAGAGGCTTAGTATTATTGGAAAGCGAAACTAGTTCCAAACCATCATACTTCTTTTTTGTTTGTGTTTATTGGAAAGCTTTGTATTGTATTTCTCTTCAATACAGTAGAAGACGGCGGAAGAATCAGCGGTTTATCTCCAAACCTGGGCAGCACCAGCGGCGGTCCTGCAGCGGCAAAATCAACGGCGTTTTGATAGAGTTAGTTCAGCTTGAAATCCTCTGTTACAAAGCTTTTGAACCAATTCTCCTCTTAGGCCGTCACAGTTTCGCCTGAGTGGACAAAGACGACGGAGTTGGGGGCTGAGCAACTTGAATTTTCTGTTAATATTCTTCAATGTATCTCGCTGTATTTCATTCTATTCATTGTCTTTTTTTTAATTATATTTCAATGTATCTCGCTATATTATATGTATTTCATTGTCTTTTTTTTCATTGTATTTCAATGTATCCCGCTGTATTCTATGTATTTCATTGTATTTAATGTCTCGCTATATTCCATGAATATATTCATATATTTTTTTAATTAATATAATTTATGTATTCATACGTATTATATAATTTCTCTGAAGATTGCTATGTTTTTGGGATGTTTTTTCGGTTTGAGAATCTTTTTTATAGCTGAAAATACAAAATTTGTGTGTTATAATTGAGTTTGTTAAGTTATATTAGGAGTCTATTATGTTAATTGATTCACCCACCGTTTAAAAATAGTGTAATCCTCTGTCTCACGCCGTAAATACAGTCAAATACAATCGAATACAATAATCTGTCTAGCTGTAATCTCATTTTTCACACGATGAATACAGTCAAATACACTCGAATACAAAATCCGTCTAGCTGTAATCCCCTGTTTCACGCCTAGAAATGCTATCGTATTCATGAATACAGTAGCATTAATACATCGAATACACTCTAAAAAATCTGAAAACATAGCTATAGGAAGTAATATAGTAAATGGTAGCTACAACTAGCTAATAACCACTAAACAATAGTGGTTTCTGAAAATTTCTCTTCTTTATACTCTTTCTACAGATTTATACAGATAGCCCAACAAATTTGTGAAAATATCACGGGCTAATCAGTTTTCGGACTAGTAATTGAAAAATAGTCAATTTTCAGACATATCTCTAAGGGTTAAGGAGTCACGGGATCCCGTTAGCCTCGAGAAAATCCTATATATATCTATTATAAATAGATATATGTACAGAAAGGACCTCTCATATATTTTCTTTGGCCCCTTCAAACCACGAAAGCCGTGTTGGGGGACTGGTAATAGCCTACAATGCAACTTTGCTCCTGCCCTGGATATCGGGGATCGAATCCAATGTGCACATTATTTTCAATTTTTAAGTTCTTTTTTTTTTGGGTTATTTTTTCTTAATTCACGATACTTACTACTGCTTTTTGTTACCTTACTACTACTCCCTAAGTAGTTAATTGGTTTATCTTTTTCGAATTAGTTTAGTATTAATTTATTTTATTCCTTTTCAAATTCCTCCTTTTTTAGAACTTTCTCTTTCTTTAAAATTTTTATCTCCTATTCATCCGGGAGGAGAGTTGAAAGAGGTAAATTAAAGAACTAATCATGATGGGAATTATTTTTACAAGAATGAGAGTGAAGTCGGATCCACATAATTACCAATAAAGTTTACCTTTTGAAGATAGTAAAATGCAAAATAACTTGACAATTTGATGTGTGTTTTTCATATGAAAATTTGCAAGTGGCTTATGATTTTCTATGCATCTGCAAGATATATACTTTCTCAATTCTAATTAGTGATACCTAAACATTTAACTAGTTAACATCTAATTAGATACAATTACATTGAGTATTTTATACAAAAATTTACACATTAAAGTTCAAACTTTGCATGGCTTGCATATATTATAACTACAACGAGTTCAAGTATGAGTGGATAATTTTATGTTAGTATCACATTAGTAATGTTAGTAAATATTAAATTTTTATTTTCTTGATATGTATCATAATCATTACATTTTTAAGGAATTAGTGCGTCAAAGCTTACCACTGATAATTGGCATATTTAAAAGTGGTAGTGCTCTTGCATCGCTCAAATTCTGAGTCCGCGTCTAACCCTGTATGACTTAGAATTGTATCTTGTCTTAACTTTTAAGCACAATCTAAGTGTACATCTTAAAGAGAGGGAGTAAAGTTTTAGAAAAACGGACTATAGGTTATAGTGGAAATGGCTGCTAGCTACTTGCTAGGCTGTGCTTTGATACACGAATTCACATGATATTCACCCAAACTGCAGACTTTCACGCACACTTTCACGAATAATTATAAAAATAGATGTACAATTAACTCTTTCACGAGTTTATCCAATTATAAAATTCCATAAATTAGAAAAACTCACAGATTTTAGTCGCAAAATTCTGTTAAGTCACATGCTACCTCGACTATATACCTTTTTCCATATTATGTTACTAAATAAGAAGTATCTCTTGCAACTTGCACCATAAAACCCTAGTGGTAAAATATCTCATTAATGCATGGCAAGTGAACTTAGGATCATTTGTTTAAAAAGGAAAAATTAAAGATGGTTTTTTTTTTCCCTTTTTCTTACCTGTAAATTAAAGGTCACGCCTTAGCATGAGAAAGATAGTTTCTAAAATTAATTAGGAAGTAGCTATCCACTCATGGAACAAAAAAGTTTCTAAAATTAATTAAGAAGTAGCTATCCACTCATGTTTCATGACTTGTTCATCGCATAAGATTCATTCATCTTTTCGGAACCCTCATTATATTCTTCAAGTCAGTGAAACCTATAAATAGTATTCGTAAGATGATTGGTAAGCAAAAACACTTTCTTTCTATATATAGGAAATTTTAGCTGCAGCAGTTGGAAGAGAACACTTTCCTATCATGGTAATATGAAGTGATTTTGAGTTTCACTCACACACACACACACATAGACACACACATGTACACAAAAACATGGGTGGAGCTAGGGGTTGCAAGGGTGTATCCGAACCCCATTTGTAGAAAAATTATTTTCTGTTTTATATAGTTAGATGTTAAATTCCCTTGGCTTCTTCGTGTATTTATTTCTTTATATTTTAAATCTCCTTAGTGAAAATCCTTGCTCCGTTATGCACACAAAGAGCCGACATGCTGAAGTGATTTTGTGCTTCTTCAGTGTGTTTATAGATCAATTTAGTGTCTTTGTCAAATGGATTTCTAAGTGATAAAAGAGAACAAGTATTTCAATGCGTGTGACCTACCATGCATAAACTCTGCATGATGGATATACAATGTTTCTGCTTGATATCTGTATATGTTTTGGCCAGAAAAAAAAAGAAACTTGAGCTGTTTAACAATCTTCAATGTAATTAAGTTTCTTGCATTGCATCATCTAGTTAGTGCAGAATATGTTTTTTTATTTCTTCTTCTGTTTATTCACTATAAAGATAAAAAACAATTTGATCTATCACGTAAGTCATTCACTTATTCTCGAGAATACTTGCTAAAACATATGTCCTCAAAGTTCAAACCCATCCGAAGTACTCATCAGTTCATTGAGCCCTTTTGCGGTGGAAAACCCAGAATTTTTAAGTCATGAATGCTCAACAATCTTTAATTTGAGTTACTACTTTCGGAGACTGAATGCTTAGTCAATATCTTTTTATATTATTACTACTAATTTCCAATATCAAACTGTATAATGTTTGGTTAAAATGCAATGGGTGCTTGAGCAACCAGTAACCTAAGTGTAGGTCCGCCACTGGTGTATATTGTGCCACCAAAAAGATTCTTTATATTATTAGTGTATAGAAGTTAAACTCTGTTGTCTCGGAGTAACCGGTAAAGTTGCTGCCATGTGACCAAAAGGTCACGGGTTCAAGCCGTGGGAACATTCTCTTGCAGAAATGCAGGGTAAGGGTGCGTACAATAGACCCTTGTGGTCTGATCTTTCCCCGGACCCCGCGCATAACGGGAGCTTGGTGCACCGGGCTTCCCCTAACAAGTTAAACTCTTTTGATTTGCAAATCGTTCTTGTTTTCCTTTTCTAAGAGAAAACCAATATGTTCGATTTGCAACGTTAACTGATGAATTGCAATCTTACCTTCTGATTTAGAGTGGACAAGTTCTAAGGAAGGCGGTATCAGATGTATCACTTGAAATAGACAAAATTGAAAAAGATTTAGAGCACATTTGCATTACAATTGATGAAGTTATGCAGGCAGAATGTGAATGCTGTGGCCTTGGAGAGGAATGCACGCAAGATTACATAGAAAGAATTAAGGATTCTTATTCAGGAAAATGGGTATGTGGCCTTTGTTCTGAGGCTGTAAAAGAAGGACAAAAAAGGGCACCAGTAGCCATTGAAGAAGCTGTGAGTTCGCATAGAAACTTCTGCCAAGAATTCAATAGTTCAACTAGACTCAACCCAAAGCTCTCTTTGACAATGGCCATGAAAAATATTGCAAGAAGAAGCCATGAAAATAGGGAGAAGAAGCAATATCCTACATCAAAGATTATAAGAAGTTCTAGTTGTGCTCCGAGAATTGACATTACAATGAAATAATAGTGGATTGCATAGTTTATGCCTTAATTAGATATACTTAGGGTAGTAAAGTGACATGGTTATTTTTCATTGCTCATTATATGTAGTACTTGTTAATTAGAATATACTACTACTTGTTAAGATATGGAGTACTAAACATGAATGGTTTATATATAGGTGTTCGCTTGCAAGAACGCTTGGGCATATTTGATTCTTCTATTTGAAACTTAATTCAAATCAAAAGTTTGATACATTACCTTTAGTTTGTATTGTTCGTCATGAACAATGATCACCAGGAACAATTAACTTGAATTCAAATAGGGTGACTCTTGATTTTATATTTTTCTTCTTATAATTATTCGCCTTGTAGTTATTGGTGGGGGGTTTGACATTGACTCCTATCGTATATATTAAGAACCAACAAGTGAATAGTAAAGGGGGACATAATATCCAAACTCCTCTTACCCCTTTCCCCCTACTTTAACTTTGTGATAGTTTATATGAGTCCACCACTGTATAGAGAGCTGGTCTTATGTCAGTTCTCTTAGTGCTAAAAGCTTAAAACAGTATGTTAATGAGATAGGATTTTTACGTGGAAAAATCTCAACTCAAGGGGACAAAAACCACGACCTACGCTGGTAAGATTTCAACTTCACTAACTTGTAATCTCAACTATTACAAGCCACTTTGTAATGACTCTCTTACAAAGACTTCCACACACTAACTTGTAATACTTACTACAAGCCACTTTGTTATTAACTTAGTTACAAAGACTTTCACTTATGACTAATGCTAGTCACAACACAAACACGGATGGTTTATGATTTTGGGTTTCCTAAAACAAAACTTCTAAGAAAGCAAGATAGGATACAATAGAAAGCAAAACATAAGATCACAACTCAACTAATGGACGCCTAAGAATACGTAGTGAAACTGGTCCGTTTTAGTGGAGTTGTCTTCTTGTTCTTGACACACTTGAGCCTTCAATGCTAGAGCAGATCTTCAATGCTGTGGAGAATGTTAGTAAATGCTCAAGTGAATATCTTATTTTTCTTGAAACAAGATATTATACCTCTAGGACATTCCAAGAATCATACCCATGCTTAGTTGGTACACTCTACACCCAATAGGAAGTGACTGCTGCACTTTAGCGTGCACAGTTGCAGGCAGTCACTTTCTGCCACAACTTTCCAGCTGTAGAGTTGACTTGTACTCCTGTAAGGGGAATGTCAAAGGATCAGGTTGCCTAGATTTCTTGAGTTCATGCTGACTGGTTGTGCTGGATAGGCATAGGGTTCTTTATCTGGTTCTTTACATAAAGTTTGTTAGATCATCAAAACATAAGACTAACTCATCAATTTCCCCCTTTTTGATGATGACAAACTTTTAAAATTTATGAACAGTTATAAAGTCTAACTTAACCAGATAAGGTACCAGGACCCCATATTGTTCCCCCTGTCTATGTGTTCCCTCTTAATTCATGCCCATCAATTATCTTCCCCCTTTTGGCATCATAAAAAGGTACAAACAGACAGAAATCATAAAGAAGTCTAACATAGCTAACTCATGCCCCATGTGTGCACACAACATGATAGAAAACAGAAAGAAAAAGTAAACATGTATCATACATAACAAAAGGGAGCTGATTCATTGATAGCAAAAAGATGTAAATACATAGAAGTCCTTGCTTAGGAAAGCAAAGATTTCATTTGGACTTTTAAAATGGGAGCAGCATAGTGAAATCCAATTGCCAAAAACAAAAAATAAAATAAAATAAGAACTACCAACCACAATCATCAAAAGCATAACAAGACTGGACACTGACGGAAACCTAGGGGGCACTAGAAGAGGAAGGCTTGGAGGAGGAGGCAGTTAGAGTTTTGAGAACCAGGTCCATGCGGGCATTGACAGACATTTGTTCCTCTAAAGTTTTTCCCGCAGGTTCTCAACCTGCTGCCTAAGCTCAATATTTTTCTTGGTTAAGCGGGAAATATCCTCATTGGAAGAATTAATAGAACTAGGTTCCCCAACAGCTTGACTCAACTGAGTCTCCAAGATGGCATTCTGAGCCTTCAACTTCCTGATCACTTCAGTTGCATCATTCAGAGCGTTGATCAGTTGAGATATTGTTGAACTGCTACCCCCAGCTTTCTCTAAACATTCACACTCTTCTAAGGTTGTCTTGGAGAAGGTCTGTTTGCGGTTCCCTACTCGTGGGTTTTCTATGGGTACCTTATATAACTCAAACACCCGAGTGAGTAGGAATCCATACGGGAGCCCATGATTGCCTTCCTTGACATTTACCACATTTCTCATATGTTCAATCATGATTGCGGGAAAATTGACCGGCTTGAATGAGTCAAGGGCCTCCATCAACACTAAATCAGACTTGGAGCCAATAGATCTCCTCTCAGCCCGGGGTAAGGGCACCTTATTAACCAGCTCAAAAAGAAGCTGGTAAACAGGGAGCAAAACTTTCTTATGGACCCGTTCCCCTTGCTGAATTGTCCCTTCCTTTACAACGGCTCTCCAAAAATTTCCCCTACAAGCACTATTCACAGAAGACATCCCCTTAGATGGTACCTGAAGTACCATCCCCAAGCAGCATCATCGAACACCATATCAACTCCTTTAACCAAAACACAAACATGATTCCCGGCAATGGTGAAGAGAAATGCATAATATTCTTGCACATCATCCTCGTACACCTTAGGCACATCCACAGTAAAAATATGTTCCCACTTCTGGAACTCCACCATTGTCATAATCTGCCGCATCCTAGACATATCATAGATTTCAGGGTCAAACATCCGACCCACAACAACCCTTTGACTTTGCACTTTCTCTTACCATATTCCATTGTCACTAGGTACTGTTTTCAATGAACCTGGTCCTCCAACGGTTTCCCTTTTTCTTTTTCCCAATTTTTTCATAGACTTTACCTTTCCACACTCAACTGCCACGGACTCCTTGGTAACAAATTCATCAACTCCGGCTCGCTTGAGCTTCCCACTACCTTTTGCAGGCGAAACACGTTGTTTCTTCACCAGTTCATCAGAAACTCCAGCCACAGACTTTTGAGATTTCGAGGACCTTTTCACCAGAGAACTTGGTTCCTCTTCTGCATCTTCATCTACTTCCACAACAGGAATATTTGTGTCCACCACTACTTTCCCTTCCTTCATCAGTCTCTTCTTCTTCTTTTAAGGCTTTTCTTGCTCTTTTCCAGGGCCGAGTCAAGAGCCTCTTTCTTTTGCAACCAAGTAGATGGTCGTTTAGATGAGGACTCAGGAGTAGCCACCTTCTGGCGAAGCTTGAAACGGGCACTTAAAACCATATCATCCTCATCGTCCTTGTTAGTAGGCTTAGAAAGGGGAGGAATGGACTCCAGAGGTGTTTTATAGAAGATAAGTTCCTGGTTGGTTTATGCGGGAGGAGAAAATGGTTCCTCACCAGACTTATCTTTTGCGGAGTTATGAATCGGAGATTCTAACAAGACCATGGTCCTCTCATCTCCTAAGAATGGAGGTTCTTCCTCCTGAGGATCAGGAAGGGAAGAAGCTCCTTCAGAAGGGAGACTCTTAGAGGCAATGGCCATAATGTTCTCGGCTGCCTTTTTTTCAGGAGACTCCATGGGAGACGTAGAGTCAAGGAGAGAGGAGTTCAGATACTGGTCAAGGTTCAGAAACTTCAGAAACCTGAGGGGTGTCATTGGCTAGGGTTCCTTTGGGTTGTTCAGAAGGAAAATGATCAGCGAGTTTTGGAGAGAGATAAGCAATGGCTGGTGGGGAAGAGAAAACTGGTGTGGGGACGATGACATCTGGGAGAGTAGAGGTCTAAATTTCTTATGAAGTGGGAGTGTAGTTAGTAGTAGGAGATGGAGAGGATGATTTTTTGTCTGCCATGGAGGAGATAAACACAGAGGGTGTTGAAGAAGTTACGATCTGCAGAGGAGAAATATGAGGAGATAGTGCTGAGCAGTTGGATAAGTAAGGTTTTATAAAAAAAAGGAGTAATGAAGAAGGGGGAAGAGGAACTGGTTCAAAAGGGAAACGCCGGTAGGTGTTTTGGGAAAATGAAACGTGCAGGAGAAGTGAAAGGATTTGAGAGATGGGACGTGATAGACACAGACAATGAAAAGTCGGATGATGTGGCGGCAACATTTAATTTGTTACATATTTTAGAAAAGCATAGGAAAACACATAACTACTAACCTGTGGCATAGGAACCAGGCCATGTACCTGTTTTTTGAAAAAGTTTTGGCTTTCTTTTGTAGTACAACACCGTACCTTTAATTTCTGTAATCACCATGCGTGTCTGCCTGCAACGGTATATGTTAGGCTTAGTCAGAAAACACTTTAGCTAACTGTACCTGAGTTGACTCTCATAGCCAATGCAAGAGAACCAGGTCCTTAGTTAGGTTTCATCAACCCCAGTGCCATCCTGTTTTACTCAAAGTGTTCCCTGCTTAGGGCCTTGGTGAAGATGTATACAATTTGATCTTCAGTGCAGCAAAACTTCATGCAGATATGCCCCTTTTCAACATTGTCTCTAAGGAAATGATGTCTCACGTCAATATGCTTGGTTCTTTTGTGCTGAACCGGGTTCTTTTCCATGTTGAGGGCACTGGTGTTGTCACACAAAAGTGGCACACTGTCAATTTATACCCCAAAATATTTCAATTGTTGTGTGATCCACAGCAGCTGAGTACAACAAGATGCAGTTGCAACATATTCTGCTTCAGCTGTGGAGAGAGCCACTGAGTTCTGCTTCCTTGTACCCCAGGAGATTAGGCAAGATCCAAGAAAACGAGCCATTCCAGAAGTGTTTTTCCTGTCCACTAGATAACCTGCATAATTAGTGTCAGCATAACCAACAAGATTAAAATTGTCACCTGAAGGATAGTACAGAACTAGGTCCTGTGTGCCCTTGAGATAGCGTAGGATTCTTATGGCTGCCTTCGGATGAGACTCCTTAGGACTCGATTGATATCTTGCACATAACCCCACACTAAACACAATATCTAGTCTGCTTGCAGTGAGGTATAGTAGAGATCCAATGATCACCTTGTACATTATTTGGTTTGCAGGTGATTCAGAATCATCCATGTCAAGCTTAGTTGCAAATGCAATAGGAGTGTCGATCACCTTTGATTCCTCCATGTCGAACCTCTTCAGCAGCTCCTTGATGTACTTCTGCTGACTGATGCATGTTCCCTTTGTGGACTGCTTCACTTGAAGACCTAGAAAGAAGTTCAGTTCCCCTTTCATACTCAATTCGAACTCACTTCCCATGAGTTTGGAAAATTCCTTGCATAGTGAGTCTGATGTAGCCCCAAATATAATATCATCCACATAAACCTGAACAATACGCAGGTTCCTTCCCCGTTGCTTCAGAAACAGTGTATTGTCAATCTTTCCTCGAGTGAACCCATTGTCCAGAAGAAACTTCGATAGTCTCTCATACTAAGCTCTAGGAGCTTGCTTCAATCCGTATATAGACTTATCTAATTTGAATACATATTCAAGATGCACATGACTTTCGAAGCCCGGAAGTTGCTTAACATACACTTCCTCCTTAAGTAAACCATTCAAAAATGCACTCTTTACATCCATCTGGAACAAGGTGAATTCCATATGTGATGCAAAGACAATGAGGATTCGGATGGATTCCATTTGAGCAACAGGGGAAAATGTCTCATCATAATCAATCCCTTCCTCCTGATTGTATCCTTGAACAACAAGCCTTTCTTTGTTCCTTGTGGTATTTCCATTTTCATCCAGCTTATTCCAGAAAACCCACCTGGTTCCTATGATGGTTCTATCAGAGGGTCGAGGTACCAGGTGCCAAACCTTGTTTCTCTCAAACTGATGCAGCTCCTCTTGCATTGCAATGATCCAGTCTGCATCCTTCAGAGCTTCCTTGATATTTTTTGGTTCTATTTGGGATAGGAAGGTTGAAAAGGCTAGGCAGCTTATGGTTTTGGATCGAGTTTGAACTCCTGAATCAAGGGGAGTGATTATGTTATCAAGGGGATGAGAGCCTTTGTGTTTCCAATTTGGGACTTGGATTTGATTGGTGGAGGAACTGGGTAGATCAGAAGAGTTTCCATGCATTCCTTGTTCTTCTACCTGTGGAGTGCCTTGCACAACATCTCCAACTCTTTCTTTAGCTTCAGTGGTAGTAATTGGGGTACCAGTTTCCTCATGTGGATTTGAGGTGGAGGTTGCATTTTCTTCACTTATTTTCCTCATCTAGCTCATCATGTCAGCTTTTCCATTTGTTACGTCAGATATCTCTCCAAGAACCAGAAGCGGTTCATTGTCCTAATCAGTAGTGTCTCCTTCCTTGTTTGAAGAAGGTATCTCATTGAATATCACATGAACACTTTCTTCCACACATTGTGTCCTTTTGTTATAGATTTGTACGCTTTGCTTTGAGAGGAATATCCCAGAAAAATTCCTTCATCACTCTTAGAATCAAACTTCCCGAGCTGGTCCTTCCCATTGTTGAGAACATAACATTTGCATCCAAAGGCTCTGAGATGAGTTATCTTGGGCTTTCTTCCATTAAGTAACTTGTAAGGGGTTTTGTTCAGGAGGGACTTGATCATGCACCTGTTCACCAAGTAGTATTCAGTGTTTGTTGCCTCTGCCCAGAAATTTTTGGCAATTCCACTGTCAATAAGCATTGTCTGTGCCATGTCTTCTAGAGTTCTGTTCTTCCTTTCAATAACACCATTTTACTGAGGGGTCCTTGGGGCTGAGAAGTTATGAGTGATCCCATTTTCATTGCAAAGTGCATCGAATTTGGCATTATCAAATTCTGTTCGATGATCAAATCGGATGCAAGCTACCTTCAATTCCATTTTCACTTGGATTTTCTTAACAAAGGCCGTGGATACTTCAAAGGTCTCATCTTTTGTTACGAGGAATAGTGTCAAAGTGAATCTTGAATAGTCATCCACAATTATGAAGATGTACTTCTTTCCACATCTGTTTGGTATTCTCATGGGACCACATAGATCAATGTGAAGGAGTTCTAGAGGTTTTGATGTGCTAATATCCTTCTTTGGCTTAAAGGATGATTTCACATGTTTTCCCTTAGCACATGCATCACATACTTTGTGCTCCTTGAATTTAGAATTTGGCAGACCACGAACCAGGTCCTTCTGTATCAACTTATTAAGAAGTGAGAAGCTTGCAGCCCCAATATTCTATGCCATAGTTCTGCATCATCATCGACTGCCTTCAAGCACCTCACATCGCCAGATTCCAGAGATTTGAAGTCAGCAACATAGATGTTCTTGTGCCTTTTGGCTACTAAAATAACTTTCCCAGTTGCCAGACTAGTAAATGTGCACACTTTAGACAAGTACTCTACTTTGTTTCCTTTATCACAGATTTGGGAGACACTCAAAAGACTGTACTTCAGTCCATCTACATAGTACAAGTTCTCAATTGAGTGCGAAAGAAAATTTCCAACTCTTCTAACGCCGAGGATGTATCCCTTTTTTCCATTGCCAAAGGATGCATCCCCTCCTTGCAGTGCTTTCAGTGAGAAAAAATATGAGGTGTTCCCAGTCATGTGCTTTGAGCATCCACTGTCCATGATCCATTGTAGTTTGCTTCCTCTCACTGTTACCTACACATGTAGACTATGTATTAGATTTAGGAACCCAAACTAGTTTGGGTCCCTTGTAATGAGGAAAATGGTGAATAAGAGATTTTCTAGTCTATGCAGGCAAGATACATTTTTTGTGAGTGGCACCTGGTCCCCTTTCAGTAGTGTTTTTTTCAGCAAACACTTTGTTTTACTGAACTAACTGAGCCCTGGCCTGGCAATTTTCCTTGAAGTGCCTATTGTTCCCACAGTGGGTACAAAAACAGTTATCAGGATTTGTGACATACTTGCTGTGAGGGTTGTAAGGAATTTTCTCCTTTAGGAACCCGATTCCCTGCCTGTTTCCACCATTATTGGAGTACATGGCAGTCACAGTATCTGAGGACCAGGTCTATTTGAGAGATTTCTCAAGATCAATTTTTACTTTCTCCAATTCAGCTTGAAGTTGCCTATTTGTCTCGAATCACCACACAAACTAGTTTTTACATAATTCAGTTCCTTCTCTAGTTTGATGTGTATCTCACTAGCTATTTCCGTCCCTTTCTCAATACTTACATGCATGTGTTCTAATTTGAGTTCCTCAATTGTTTCCTCCAGATCTGTGATTACCACTAAAAGGTCATCCCTTTCTTGCTCAGTAGCAGCAATTTTTCTATGGTAGAGTGTTCTTTTCTTTGCTAAATTTCTCTACGGTCTCCTTGAAATCAAGGACCACTACCATTAGGCCATCTCTCTCATTTTCTACACTTCTTATTTTTCCAATCAGTACTTCCTTTTCTTTTTCAAGATTATCTATGGTCTCTTTTAAATCAAGTACGCAGACTACTAGATCATCTCTAGATTGCTCAGCCTCTCCTAACTCTATAGTCAAGGAATCCTTATCATCAACGAAACTGTAGTATGCATCAATTAGAACATTTTCTAATGAAATTAATTTCTTAGAAGAGTAGGAATTTAGATTTCTATGAACATCCCTGAAATTTACCTCATCGTTGTCACCTTCTTCATCATTGTCAGATTGGGCCATTAGGGAAAACAATGAGTCATATTCTTTTGCTTCGTTTTCTACTGCCATCATGGAACTGTTTCCTGCATCAGGTTCCTCTTTTGATTCACTTGAGGAGTCTTCCCATGCAGCAAGAGCTTGCTTCACAACATTGTCAACTACATTTTTTCGGCTGAATCGTTTGTCAGGAACCAGGTTCCTTTTTGCAGTTTTGTCAGAGTTGTGTTTGTAGGGCTCCTGCTTTAGAAGTGGGAAGTCCTTGATTAAGTGCCCTGGCTTTTCATACTTGTGAAAAAGATCATAATTCTTAGGCTTGCTTGAACTGCCTCTACTTGGTATTCCACCATTTCTTCGAACCATCTTTTGAAATCTCTTAGTGAGATAGACCATGTCACTATCTTCTTCGCTTGAGTCGTCATTTTCAGCCTTGAGCACCAGGTTCTTTTCCCTTTTTGGTTCTCTTCTTTCACTCTTTCTTTCTCTTCATCTCATACGTCTTCAGATTTCCAATCAGCTCGTCCATGGTTAGAGTCTGTAGATCTTTGGCTTCAGTGATAGCATTTACCTTGCTCTCCCAAGATCCAGGTAAGACATTAAGAACCTTTCATACCAGCTTGTTTCTAGGAATTATTTCTCCCAGTGAGTGAAGCTCATTTATGATATATGTGAATCTAGTGTGCATGTCTTGCATAGACTCATCATCCTTCATCCTAAATAGCTCATACTCAGTGGTGAGCATGTCAATCTTGGACTGCTTGACCTGAGTGATTCCTTCATGTGCCGTTTGCAATGTTTCCCATATCTCCTTGGCAGATTGACAAGCTGAGATTCTATTGTACTCATCAGGTCCTATACCACATACCAAGATCTTCTTGGCACGAAAGTTCTTCTCTACAACTTTTCTGTCAATGTCAATGTATTCTTTTCTGTTTTTGGGCACCATCACACCAGGTTCTTCTCCAACCTTCTTCATGGGAACATGTGGACCATCAAAAATGACGTCCCACAGCTCGGAGTCTTCCACCAGTATAAAGTCATGCATACGAGTCTTCCACCATCCGTAGTATTGACCGTTGAATCTAGGAAGTCTGTAGGTTGATTGTCCTTCTTCAAAGTTAGGTGGAGCAACCATTTGAGATCCTTTCTAGGTGTTAACCCTTTAGAAAGAACCCGCTCTGATACCAATTGATAGTTTATATGAGTCCACCACTGTATAGAGACCTGGTCCTATGTCAGTTCCCTTAGTGCTAAAAGCTTAAAACAGTATGTTAATGAGATAGGATTTTTACGTTGAAAAATCCCAACTCAAGGGGACAAAAACCACGACCTCCGCTGGTAGGATTTCAACTTCACTAACTTGTAATCTCAACTATTACAAGCCACTTTGTAATGACTCTCTTACAAAGACTTCCACGTACTAACTTGTAATACTTACTACAAGTCCCTTTGTTACTAACTTAGTTACGAAGACTTTAACTTATGACCAATGCTAGTCACAACACAAACACAGATGGTTTATGATTTTGGGTTTCCTAAAACAAAGCTTCTAAGAAAGCAAGATAGGATACAATAGAAAGCAAAACACAAGATTACAACTCAACTAATGGACGCCTAAGAACACGTAGTGAAACTGATCCGTTTTAGTGGAGTTGTCTTCTTGACACACTTGAGCCTTCAATGCTAGAGCAGATCTTCAATGCTGTGGAGAATGTTAGTAAATGCTCAAGTGAATATCTTGTTTTTCTTGCAACAAGATATTATACCTCTAGGATATCCCAAGAATGATATCGATGCTTAGTTGGTACACTCTACACCCAATAGGAAGTGACTGATGCGCTGTAGCATGCACAGTTGCATGCAGTCACTTTCTGCCACAATTTTTCAGCTGTAGAGTTGACTTGTATTTCTACAGGGGAATGTCAAGGGATCAGGTCCTTAAACTGTTTCTTGTGAGTTCAAGCGTATACTGCCTAGATTTCTTGAATTCATGTTGACTGGTTGTGCTGGAACGCATCAGGTTCTTTATCTGGTTATTTACATAAAATTTGTTAGATCATCAAAATATAAGAGTAACCCATCACTTTGATATATTCTTCATTTTTACTTATGTAAAACCTCTTTTTGTAATTGTAGAAGCATAGTAGCCGTATTGTCGTCGTACTAATTCAACAAGATCTTTTGGTCTATTGTGACAAGACCACATCTGGATACGGCCGTCACTTCATCAGTCATAAGCTTTGATTAACTCCCTTTTCTTTTAAATGGCACACAACATTATTTTACACAGGACATGCGCTTAAATTCAGGACAAAAGTAAAATATCCAAATGGACCTAACGCTTGAAACCGACTAGGTCCATTTTGTAGCTAAATCATTAATCCAAATTTATAGAGAATGTCAGGATTAGCTCAAATGCTGAAGGAGTTATTCGAATGAAATTTTATATTCTCTACACTAGGTAAGATTTTAAAAAAGATATCCAATTTGAAACTTACATAAACTATAATATACACAAACTAAAACCACAAGATCNCGACAGACCAGTTTTGGTCGCAAAAGTTTGGTCGCTTTTTACCGAATTTTTAGTAGTGGTATTTCGAAGTTAAAATTCGATTATATTCATATATATATATATATATATATATATGAATATAATCGAATTTTAACTTCGAAATACCACTACTAAAAATTCGGTAAAAAGCGACCAAACTTTTGCGACCAAAACTGGTCTGTCGCCAAAAGCGACCACAGTTGGTCGCTAAATTGAAGAAAAATATTAAAAAATAATTGTAAATATATTAGCGATCAAGGTTGGTCGCTAATTTGGTCAAAATATTGACCGGATTGGTCAGACCTTCTTGGTCAAAGAAATGTTGAATTTAGCGACCAACTTTGGTCGCTAAAGTGGGCCTAGTTATAAAATTTTAATAATTATATTATTATTTTAAAAAAATTATAAAATATTAATAACAAAATTT
This sequence comes from Nicotiana paniculata, assembly GCA_005239505.1. Taxonomy (NCBI): domain Eukaryota; kingdom Viridiplantae; phylum Streptophyta; class Magnoliopsida; order Solanales; family Solanaceae; genus Nicotiana; species Nicotiana paniculata. Next base: position 685 of record ML307314.1, on the reverse strand, counting down.
AAAATTAGCGACCAAAGTTGGTCGCTCTTGAAAGGGGAAGAAAGTAGAGACCAACTTTGGTCGCTAATCTGGAACCCAGATATATAAATTTAATAATTATATTATTATTTAAATAAAATTATAAAATATAAATAAATATAATTTAAAATTAGCGACCAAAGTTGATCGCTAATCTGGAACCCAAATATATAAATTTAATAATTATAATATTATTTAAATAAAATTATAAAATATAAATAAATAAAATTTAAAAGTAGCGACCAAAGATGGTCGATTGTAAAAGGGGAAGCAGATAATGACCAACTTTGGTCGCTAATCTGGGACCCAGTTCTAACGTTTAACCATTATATTATTATTTTAAATATTATATAAAATAAATCCGATTCAACTTTGGTCGCTAAATTAGCGACCAAAGTTAGTCCCTTTTCAGGAAACATTGGTCAAAATTAAAAATCACTTTTATATTTACTATCTAAATAATATAAATGTAATCCGTTAACACTTTTGTAATTCAAGAGATTAACACACTAAAATATATTCTACATGCTATATATGTAGTTAAAATTGTACAACAAAGTGTTATATATATATATATATATATATATATATATAGACACACACGCATAGACACTTCACTGTAATACTATAACGTATATATAACTTGTTATAGTATATGTTAGTGTGT
>MDKI01288482.1:0-21820 GCA_005239505.1 Nicotiana paniculata | reverse complement strand
GATTGAAAAGTAAAATACTCCTTGATAATGAACTTGGTACGTGTTGAAGGGTAGTATATTGTCTCATTGCTCGAGGACGATCAAGAGTCTAAGTGTGGGGTGTTGATGTTTAGCTTAAAATGTATATATTTCTATGTATATCGCCTCGTATTTTACTTTTGTTTCGTGAGTTTTAGATGTTAAATATGATGCTTTATATTAATTTGAAGTGTTTTTTATGTTTAGGAATGATTCGGGATCAATTGGGGACGAAACGCGCGAAATTAGAGCCAAAACGGGCGAAAACCGAACAAACCGGCAAAATGGCGATTTTGGGCGTCACAGGCAGCACCCAGCCCTACCTGTGGCGCTGGAGGTAGAACACAAAATTGGGGCAGCTCCCTGGTGGGCGCCCGGCGCTAGCCAGGGCGCCGGTGACGAGAATTTTACTTATTTTGCCCGGGACATGGTTATTTCGGCCCTAAAGCTACCCAACACGTATAAAAGCAAGTCTAAGCTTATTTTTGAAGGATCGAACATATTTTGAAGGGGAATTCACGTGGAGGAACACACACCGCGCTTAAAGGAGGCTTCTACTTAGTTTTTCTTTTCTTCTCTTCCTTTAATTCCATAGTTTATTAGTTCTAGAGTCTTGGGTGCTACATGAACGTTGTAGTTTGAAGCTTGAATTGTTCTTATTATTTATCATGTTGGTTTATTTATTCAATCTTGCGTTTAATTATTTGATTGTTTGATCACCAATTGAATACTATCTACGAATCTAGGATTGAACTCGGGAGAGGGAATTCTAGATTACATATAAGATTGGGTAGAGCAAGAGCTTAACCCTTCAGGGGAGCGGATTTGCGGTTAGGATAGGAATATACCTAATCGCCTTGCTTTGTTATTATACGGGAATTATTAATGCGTTCTTGCTAATCCTAATTTCATAGGAATATAGGCGTTAGGTTAGCTTGAATAGGCGAGTTGTACTTCGGGAGAAGGCTACGAGCAATATTAACCTCGTCAATCAATAAACTAGATAAACTAATTAGATAATTTAGGTGAAAAACTCAACGGGATTGTTAGCTAACCCATAGCTCTAGAATATCGGATCTCATTGAATTCGTCTCTAATATTCGCCAATTTATTTCTTTTAATTTCTTACTAGTTTGTTGCTCTAGATAAATTTTAGTTAAATCTTCACACTTTAGGATTTTCTTGAATAGATTAATTGTTTGGCTTAATTTAGTTGATAGTTAATCACAAGTCCATGTGGTTACGATATCTGGACTTACAAATCCTATATTACTTGTCGATCGCGTATACTTACGTGTGCGTTTGGGAGCAACAAAAGGATAAGTCTATACCTATGAAGAGAATTACGTAGCGAAGAATGCGAACTTTTGTTAGTTCGATCTTGCAGAACCCATATTACATTAATGAAAATGATAAATCCTGGCAAGTTGAGTCTGTTGGGATCAATGACTAAGCATAAAACAAATGTATCTCAAGTATTAACAATAATCATGATCCCGAATGTACAAATCGATGCAAAGTCCTCGAGGTGTCCACTGTTTAAGAAAGTAAAGCATGTAAGCTTCTAGAACTTCCTTTTCTTTTTTAAACTTTAGACAAGATCTACAACGTAAATTTGTGAATATACACCTATTATTCTATCTTGTGAAAAGTTTAATTTAAAGAGTGAATTATCTGCAGTCATTGTACAAGATTGAATTCAAGGTCTTTTACTTAGCCTCGTACATTTTTGGCAATGAAGAGCACGACAAAAAGAGCAGTGTTGAAACAACCAGCGGCAATCTTTGCAGTGAGAAGATTTGTCGATGCAAGTATGTGAATCATCCCCCAAAAAGACGAACCAAGATCTTCAAGAAAGTACAAAATTAATCAGAAAATAAAAGGTAACTGAAACACGAAAGTGGTTCCTGCAACTTCCCATTTCGGGTTACTTTCTGAGGTAGAAGATTCATTTTCCAATTCACCAAATTGTTTCTAATTATAAAGCAATGCACTCTTCTGATAAGCTCGACTTTTAACAGTAGATCCTCCCTCAATCAGCAAACGTGTGTATTTAAGAAGCAGAAACTGACCCTTTCCAGGGTTATACTACTCAAGGACATGACAAGCATGTCATCGTCTGTCAACCCAATCTCTTTCTTAACAAAATTTCTTTACAGCTGCCTCTTTCCATAAAGAGTATGCTTCTATAAATTGGCTCTCCCTACAGATTTATAAATACTCTTAGAGATTACCAAATGAGCCACTTACTAATTGTTTCACCGACAACTTTGAGTCGGGGAGTTTTGGTGCATTTAGAGGAATAGTCAGACTAGGAAAATCACATATTTCCATTACGTTTTTTCACCTTTTACTTGATCTTATGATAATTGTGTTGAGACGATGTTGCACACTTGTGCCTAACCATTTCAGAAACTTAATTACAAAAAAAAATATAAAATACTATTTTTCTTACTTAGTAATTCTGAAAAAAATATTGTCAAGAAAATATGAAACACGAAAGTGGTTTCTACAGTTTTTCTTCTCCTTTCTCTTCACGGATTTTCACTTCTCCTGTTTCTTACTCTTAGATATCTAGTAGGAGACAATAGCTCAGAAAGTCAACATAACAAACATTACAACTATTCTTTCAGAAATTTTCTATTTTACACAATCATATCATCTAGTCAGTTTAAGATATCTAGGATTCATCTAGTATAAGAACAAATAGCTTGTTTCAACAAAGAAAAAGATCCCACGTAAAAAACTATGACTACACTTCTTTACCCATCCAAAGTAAAAATACTTATAACTAAAACTCAATTCCAAAATCAATCGCTGAAAATAGATAGAGTATAATCCTGAGAAACCATCAGATTAACGAGTGTATTCAATAATCAGAATCATCACCTCTTTTTTTTTTAATAAAACTAACATTTCATTTAGTCAAAAAACTGTCTTTACAAAGCCAGATTAATGCTGACCATCAATCTCCTAATCACTATTACAAGAATTAACTATATGAATATTCTATCATCAAATACAAGCTACTCCTACGGATAATTGTTTAAGCTTTCCAATGCTTGTTGCCATTTGATCTTTGATCTCCCTTGTATGTGCATGTGTATAGCAATTTCCTTGCATATCTCATCCACCTTGTATCTATCCTTACTGAATCTGATGGAGTTCCTTTCGCGCCAAATACAATATACTACCATCGCAAATGCAGCTGTAGTGATAACTGCTTTGCAGTTCTTCCTTTTAGCTAAGCTACTGATTCACTCCAGTTCGCCATGCCCGCTTCCAATTTCCCTTGTGACTCCCAGCCATCTCAATATTCTGTCCCATAATTTGTTAGTGTTTGAACAGTCAAAGTAGAGATGATCAAACGTTTCGATATTACTTGCACAGAACACACAATCTAATGGAACTTGGACTCCAAACTTGATTAGCCTATCCACAGTTGCTATCCTTTGTTGAATAGCCAACCACAGATGAAACTTGAATCGTGGATGAATCTGTGTGTGTAGCTGAATGCTTTTCCATCCAACTTTTGGAAACTGAGGCTGCATCTGGACATAAGTTTTTTGTATTTGGAACTTGCCTTGTTTCACTAAGTCTGTCAGTGTAGACATGAGATTGCTTTGTACTGAGCTCATCTGCACCAATTCTCTCCTTGCCTCTATGATTTTCCTGACCGCCCATGCTGCTGTCTTGGGTGTGTCCATTGCTGTAATATCTCTGTTCTTTATGTAATAACTGTGTGCCCATTTGATCCATAGTGCATCTTTTTTCATTGCCAATGCCCAGAAATATTTCAGAATTGCAGCTTTATTCAATATCCTCATATTGATGATATTCAAACCTCCAGCAGCTTTAGGTTGACATATCATATCTCATGCTATCAATGCTTTTCTTGAACTAACATTTGATCCAGTCCAGCGAAATGTCATGCATATGGTCTCTATCATCCTCATGATCGTCTTTGGCAATAAAAATATTTGAGCCCAGTATGTTTGTATTCCAAACAACACAGATCTAATGAGCTGTATCCTTCCGGAATAAGATAGCATCCTAGCTGACCAGCATCTTACTCTTTCATTAATCCTTTCCACTAGAGGCAAGCATTGATGTATATTCAGCTTCTTAGCAGACAGTGGAACCCCCAGATATTTAAAGGGGATAGACCCCTCTGTGAATCCAGTAAGCTCAAGCAATTGCTCCTTGACATGTTGTGGAACACCAGCTATATACATTGAGCTCTTGTCTGCATTCTGCAATCCAGATGCAGCTGAAAACCTATTAAAGGCTTCCTGCATTGTTTTTACTGAAGTTGAGTCTGCCCTGCAAAACATTAACAAATCATAAGCAAAACAAATACGTGTCACCCCCAGCTTTTTGCATCTTGGATAGAATTTCAACTCATTTTGTGTGAACAATTGGCTCATCTCCCTTTGTAAGTACTCCATTGCAATCACAAATAGGTAGGGAGAAATTGGATCTCCTTGCCTAATCCCTCTCTTGGCTTGAAATGGCTTGGTAAGGCCACCATTGAGTGCTAAAGAATAGGACACTGTTGACACACATTCCATTACCCAATGAATGAACTTCTGTGGAAAGCCAAGGTCAGTGAGCATGTGTCTAAGAAACTGCCAATCTAATGAGTCATAAGCTTTTCTCATATCCACCTTGAGAACACATCTAGGAGACAGACCTTTCCTATTATAGCCCTTGAATAATTCATGGCTAAATAGGATATTATCAATAATACTCCTTCCTTATATAAAAGCAGACTGTCACTTCCCAATTATTATCTCAATTACCCTTTTGATTCTTCTAGACAGGATCTTGGCAATTATTTTGTACAGAGTAGTGCAGCAAGCAATAGGTCTATAATCTTTCATTGTTGTAGGTGCTGGGACTTTAGGAATCAGGGTGATGGCTGTGCAGTTCCATACTGGCTTCATCTTACCAGTATGAAAGAAGAATGAAACAGCCTCATATATCTCTTGCCTCACTGTCTTCCAATGCTTAGTAAAAATTCTATAGGAAAGCCATCAACTCCAGGAGCTTTGTCATTTGGCATATTTCTCACTGCTTCATCCACTTCTGCATATGTTATTTCCTTTATTAATTCCTGCTAGTGCTGCAGTGATAGACACTCTCCTGCTTTAATAAAACTGGTATTTGGACATGGCTTTAATCCAGTAGTTTTCCCCATGAAACTGGTATTTCATCACACCTTTTTTTAATTTCAAGCAAACCTACTAAGAAATGTGCTCACATCAGTACATACAACATAGTCCGAAAAACATGTGAACAGAATAGCTATAAATATTAGTCCAAAATTATATTTACAGATACCATAACAAACAAAAGAACCCTAGATTGAAAAATACAGTGTAAACCCATGACTATGGAAAATTCGGCATTCTACAACTGCAATTAATAGTTACAAAAGTATAATTCATAGTTACAAAGGCAGAAACTTACATTGATGCAAAGAAAATTCACAATTAATGGTTATAAAAGTGCAATTAATAGTTACAAAAGTAGAAACTTACATTGATGAGAAGAAAACTCTAAGAATGATGTATTTCCTTTATCAATCACATGTGACAACGACCAGACCAGTAGACAAGCAGGTGATAGTGAGCAATAAAGAGAAAACGCTGAAGCTTTTTTAACATAATTCTGAATGTGTTTTGCGATCAAAACAGAGGGAAGCTCGAGGGTTTTCCCTTTTTTTTGCTATTGGGAGGGGAGGTGGGGGTGGGGGTGGGGGTGGGGGTGGGGTAGGGGTGTAGAGCTAAGAAACGTGGGTTGTGAAAAATAAAGAGGGAAAAAGTAGCGCCTTAAGTTTTTGTTAATACGACCGGATATTAAGCTTTTTAAGGGCCGAATAATATCCCCACTTTAATATGGAACTGAAAATTGGAAATTTACGATGGGAAAAAGATTGGGTCGTTATAAATACACTTATTACGATCGGATTCTTATCCCTTTGTTAAGAATTAGTAGTTGAAAGTCAAATTTCTTGTAGTGTTAACTGATGCAGACTTAGATGGGCTATGAGCTGAAGCTGGAACATTTGGTTTATAGCTGTATGGGCCAAAAAATATCTTTATAGACAAGTGACGTCACCATCATGATAGCCTTCGTCGGCTGCCACGTGCTATCAGTAAGTTCTCCACAAAGATCTGACATAGGTCGAGGTAGCCTTGAAGCGATGAATGGTGTGGTCGAAGAGTCAGCAAAGATCAAGGTCGTGGAGTCATCGTAGTTTAAGGTCGAGGTCGAGCATCTTAGACAGAGTTATAATTGCTAGTTTTAAGATAAGACATAGAGAATATTCTAGTGGATATTCTTTGCACTTGTACTATTAGAGTTTCTATGAATATGTTCCCTATAAATAGAGAGAGAGACAATGATAGGGGACATGAGATATTCATTTAATTTGTTAAAAAAGATACTTTAACTTTATAGAAAGAATCTGGTCTTATTACAAGCATACAAAAATAACTTTCTTACTAAGATTCTTATCTATTCTTTCCACCGGATCAAAGAACAACCTGAGTGTTCAAAAGGCTCATCAATGATTCATCATTGTGATAAAGAATATCCACATATCTGACCCCTTTTCGGGTGACTCGCGCTTTTTTATTTACTTAAATGACATTCATTGTTATTTATTACTATTTAATGCCATCTTCTATCTTTTTGGATTATTGAACTCTGTTATTATTGCTCATATTCATTACCATTCGGTCAAATATACATGTTATTTGTCATAAAATTGATAACCTAGTCTTGAGGATATTATTATTGGCTTAGATTGACCCTTATTTATTAAAATCTAATTGGTTGAACCAAGATCTACATTTTTGGTCAAAGAGTTTGGCGCCTTCTGTGGGGACTTTTTAGCTAATTTTCCAAGGAGATAGGACAAAAGTGATAGGCGATTTCCCTAGAAACCTCATGAACGCTATCAACGAGGGTTGGGAGTCATTAGGCGATGATGTGACACCCACTGCCTCCCTTAAGCGCGAGAGGTCGCCTCCCCCCCCCCCCCCCCCCCCCCCCCTTCTTATTGTAGCATAACAAAACCAAATAGAAAAGGGGCCTTCACGTTCCCAGGAGAAGGGACGCCACCGGCCGTGAAAAATCTCCTCGAAGCATGGTTGACCGATACGCTAGTAAGCGTGCTCAACAAGCCTACTCCATAAACGACTATAGAAACCAAAAGAACCCACACAGTGCAACGATCAAGCAAACAGGGCGACCAACCATACCCTCCAACACCAGGCATAACTCACGATATCACTAATAATGCAGGTGACAACGTCCTCGCCGTTGTTCTAAAGAGGATGGAAGAAATGGAGAATGAAAATAAAGCACTCTGAGATCAAATGAAAGAACACCAAGAACGAGTCGACAAGATATCGGGCGCCACTAAGCTATTGTTGAAGAGGGACGCCAGTAGGTTCGTAGAGTTGTCGTACAGCAAAGAAGCATCCTCGCATGCCATACCAAAGACCTTCAAAATGTCGTTGTATCTCAGGAAATGCGATAGAACGTCTGACCCCGAAGATCACGTGACTTACTATGTCACTACCGTGAAAGGAAAAAACCTCACCAAGGAACAAGTTGTCCTCTATTTTACTGAAGAAATTCAGCGAAACTCTTACAGGAAGGGAATTGACATGGTACGCATAGCTACAGCCCCCTTCATAGAAACCTTCGAGGAAATGGTCGATAAGTTCGTAACGGTGCACGCCGAAGCCAAAAAAGCCGAAACAAGAGTAAACAATATATTCGCCATCAAACAGTCCTTGGGAGAGGGACTGAGGGACTTTCTCGCCCAATTCAACTGGGTAAAGATGACCCTACCAAACGTGTCTGATGGGATGGAGGCCACGGCTTTTCAAAACTGGTTGAGTAGAGATGGTTCGAGAGCGAATAGAATACTGTTGAGCGGGTTGATTAAATACCCTCCAACCACTTGGGATAAAATCCATAATACTTATTGTGTCGAAGTAAGAGCAAATGAGGACGACCTCAATGGACCAACCCAACGGCTCATATCAGTACAAGTCGAGTCCTGGAAAGAACGAAGAGACAGCATCGGGAGGGATCACCCAACCTCATGACCCAACAGGGAAAGACATCAGCCATACATTAGGGCCCTCGCCCCGCCTCCTTTCCGCTATGATGAAGGCTCTTCCAGGATAAGAGCAGGGACTCGCCCGAATGATCGAGGTATGGCCTCTTATTATTTGCTCACAATTTTTATGTGTCACCTATAGAAATAGTATATGCCCTGGATAAACTCGGAACGAATATGAAATGGCCGCCAAAGATGAGGTCTGATCCGAGCACCAGAAAATCAGACTCCCTCTGCAAGTTCCACCAGGAGCGCGGACACAAAACAGAAGATTGCATCGCTCTCGGGCAAGAGGTTGTAAACACGTTGCAGTAGGGACACCTCAAAGATCTGTCGAGCGACAAAGGGAGAAACTTCGCCAGAGGACGCGAACACCAAGGCCTACCGAAGCCACCGTCACCAGATCACACTATCAACATGATCATCGGCGGCAGCGATGGTGCCTCCATCAACGGCATTAAATTAACTACCACTCACAAGCTCAAATGATCTATCACGTGTGAACGGTATGATGGACTCAAAGAAAGTATCATCTTCGACGAGTCAAATGCCAGCAGTTTAACTTTCCCTCATAATGATGCTCTTGTCATTACTTTTCTCATTTTAGATTCTGATGTCAAACGTATCATGGTAGACGATGGAAGTGGAGGGTGCATTATCCATCCCCGATTCCTCACCCAGATGAGACTCGAGGACAAGATAGTGCCACGTTGCATCACATTAACCGGTTTTAACAATGCAGTTGAATGGACATCAGGTGAAATTACCCTCCCCCCCATATTGGTTGGCAGCATAACGTTGGAGACGACCTTCCACATCATGGACTAGGCCACCGCATACAATTCCATAGTAGGACAACCATGGATACATATCATGAGAGTCGTCCCCTCCAGCTTATACCAAATAATCAAATTACCAACACCTTGGGGGATATTAAGCATATCGGGAGAACACCGCACATCACGGGAATGTTACCGCACCGCCTTAGAAAGCACGACAAACTAATAGAAAAAAGACAAGGAAAAGGAGGCACAACAATCAACAGGGTCGAGGTCGACACAATAGGAGACTAGGGACGCCATCATGGATCCCGAAATGGTTGAAGCTACAGACTCGACTATAGAGGACCTCAACCCTGTTCAATTAGATCCCAGGGACTGTAGCAAAAAGGCCTACATCGGCTGCAAACTCCTTAAACCAGGTAAATTTAGTCAATTCTTAATAAATAATGCAGATTTATTTTCCTTCAGCCATGCAGATATGTCGAGCATCCCCAAGGAGATCTCCACACACAAATTAAATGTCGATCCGTTCTACCCCCGGTAAGGCAGGTCAGACGAAAGTTCAATCCCGTCATAAATGATGTTGTCCACGAGGAGGTGGAGAAACTATTAGAAATGGCTCCATTAGGGAGTCGAAATACCCTAAGTGGATCGCCAACGTAGTGATGTTCAAAAAGAAAAATGGGAAATGCCGGGCGTGCTTATACTTCACAAACTTAAAAAAATCATGCCTGAAGGATTCGTTCTTGTTACCACATATCGACCAACTCATCAACGCAACGGCCGGGCACCAGTTGTTGAGTTTTTTGGACGTGTACTCGGGATACAACCAGATACTTCTGGAAGAATAGGACCAAGAGAAAACCACGTTCATCACCCACCGAGGAAGATATTGTTATAGGGTCAAGCCATTTAGGCTGAAGAACGCAGGGGCTACATATAAAAAATAGATCATGAAAATGTTCAATGATCAACTCGTCAAGACCATGGAGGTATATATCGACAACATGTTGGTCAAATCTATAAAGGTAGAAGATCATATCGACCATTTGAAGGAAGCTTTCGACATACTAAGACGATACGGAATGAAACAAAACCCGAGAAAAATGCACGTTTGGTGAAGCCTCGGGAAAGTTCTTAGGCTTCTTAGTGTCACAACGGGGGATTGAGGTCAGCCCAGACCAAATCAAAGCTTCTGACAGAATATCGGAGCTCCTGACTACCAAAAAGCAAGTCTAAAGGTTAACTGGTCGAATCGTTGCCTTATCAAGATTCATCTTGCAGTTATCTAGTAGATGTCACAATTTTTTTGGCAAACTCAAAAAGGATAACTGCCTTGAGTTGACGCCCGAGTGCATACAATATCTGTGATAACTAAAGGCGTATCTATCATCACCACATCTGCTCTCAAAGCCCGAACCCGGGGAATATCTCATCGTCTACCTGGTCGTCTCCGAAGTAGCAGTAAGTGCAGTCTTGAGCCGGGAAAGTAAAGGTACACAATCTCCCATTTATTCCATTAGGAAAACACTCGTCGACGCTGAGACGAGGTACCCGTACCTCGAGAAACTGGCTCTGGCACTTGTCATAGCTTCACGAAAGCTTAGACCTTATTTCAAGTGCCACCCTATCTCACTCGTTACCACATTTCCCTTAAGAGGCATTTTACACAAATCCGAACTATCAGAAAGGCTGGAGAAGTGGGATATCAATCTAAGTGAGCATGATATCACATATTAGCCGCGAACGACGATAAAAAGCAAGTGTTGGACGACTTCATCGCAGACTTCAATGCGAAAATAATGTCTGAGGTCGAGAAGTGTGATGACCCAAAGGGTCATCTTATAAATTAAGACTCCATTCCAGGCTCATTAGTCTTAAAAGGTTAATTTTATTTATCTCGATTTGCGTGCGCAGTCCGCGCGTGAAACCAAAAATCTTTTATGTGAAAATATGAGAAATAGTAATTTCTAGAGTTAAAATTTGGTTTTAGTTGACTTTGGTCAACATTTTGAGTAAACGGACCCGGATATGTGTTCCGATGATCTCGGGAGGTCCGCAGTAAAATATAGGACTTGGACGTATGCCCGGAATTGAATTCCGAGGTCCATAGACTTAGAAAACAATTTTTGAAGAAAATTGTTCAGTTGGTTATTACAAAAAATAAAGAAATGAAATAATATGTGAAATTGTTGGTATCACGCCCGTATTTTGGTTCCGGAGCTCGGAACAAGTTTATTATGATATTTAAGTCCTATCAGTGAAATTTGATAAGAATCAGAGTTGGTTTGACATGATTTGGACGTCCGGTTGAAAAGTTAGAAAACTTGAGTGTTCTTAAGAAAATCATGAGTTTTGAGGTTAAATTCGTAGTTTTAGATGTTATTTTGATGATTTGATCACACAAACAAGTTCGTATGATATTTTTAGACTTGCGTGCATATTTGGTTTGGAGCCCCGAGGGCTTGGGTGAGTTTCAGATAGGTTTAGGCTATGTTGCGCTTGTTTTTTATGCTTCATAGTCGTTTTTTCAAGCATAAATGATACCATATTAAGCAAATAATCTCCAAATTAGATATTTATTGAACCATTATATTCGTATCGTAATTACGGAGCCATAGGAAAAAGAATCATCGAATTTGGACATTGTATGAGGAAGTTATGCTCATTTTCGTGTCGGGAAAAAAATTGTTGGTTTCTGGTGTGCCCAGATGTCGCAAATGCGAACTCCGGATCGCAAATGCGATATCTGCAACCTGTTAAGTGAGATTTTAGACGGGATTTTCACCCATCTTTAAATTCTCTCAAACCCTAAACCCCCATAAGCGATTTTACAAATACCCAAACTTCTCCAAACCATTGGTAAGTGATCTCTAACCAATTCCTTTCAATCCTTAACAACTTTTAACAAGATTTCAACCAAAAATCTAGAGTTTTCATGGTAAAAATGGATTTTTGGGTAGAACTTAGGAATTTCGAAATTTGGAAATTTGGACCTTGAATTGAGGTTGGATTCCAAAACCAATTGTATATCCGGGCTTGGGGGAGAATGGGTAAACGGGTTTTGGTCCGAACCTCGAGTTTAGACCAAGCGGGTCTGGGGTCAATTTTTGTATTTTGATAAGAAAACATAGGAAAGCCATAGTTTTTCCATAAATTTGATTCCTTTAAGCTACAATTGATGATATTGAACCAATTGTGATTAGATTCGAGCGGCTTAGAGGCAAATTCTAAAGAAAAAGATGTGCTAGAGCACTGATTTGCTTGTGAAATTGAGGTAAGTGTTTGGTTTAACCTTGACTTGAGGGAATAAGAATCCCCAACTTGATTGCTATGTGAATTTGCATGTGTGTGGTGTATAGGTGAAGTGACAAGCACATATGCACTACCAAATTGTCTGCTTAACATGATCCCTTCACTATTTCTAATTATTTTCTTCCTCGCTTAATTATTTTATGACCATTGATGGTTATATGTCTATTTTGATTCGTTAACTTATTGTTAAGTATTGTTTCAAGTATTTTGGAAGTGTTGGATGTTCCCTGGGTTTTGTTATGATTCATAAAGATTGAGCTGGTTGTCAGTGTTACATTATACATTTCGGTTGGTTTCGCTGTATAGTGATAATTGGTGAAGTTTCTGAATAGTACAGTTTCCACTTTTTGATAATTGAGATTTAAGTATTGTGAAAGGTTTGGAATCTTATTTGAAAATCCTTTTTATAAATAAATAGATGTGATTGTATGGTGAGAGCGGGTTGCACGCCGCAACAAGGAGTGATAAGAGTGGACATGTGGGATCGGGCTGCACGCCGCAACATGAGAAATAAGGGTGATATATATATAGGGAGGAGAAATAAGGGTGGAAAGGTGGGATTGGGTTGCATACCGCAACAAGGAGCGATAAGGGAGAATATTCATGTTTTACAGTTTTAAATTAAAGGCTGGAACACTCATTGTTTTATTGTCATTATTTCATATTCTACTCTTACTGTTATTTAAAGTGAAACTTGTTATGTTTACAACTGCTGAGACATAAATATTGTGAAAGGATTTGACTTAAATTGTGAAAATCCTTTTTATAAATAAAGAGATGTGATTGTCTGGTGGGAGCGGGTTGCACGCTGCAACAAGGAGTGATAAGGGTGGACAGGTGGGAGCGGGTTGCACGCCGCAACAAGGAGCGATAAGGGAGGACACTTATGTTTTACTTATTTTTAAAACTCAAAGATTTAAAAACTTATTGTTTTATTTTACTATTTTTCATATTTTTGCACTTATGGTTATTTTACAGAGAAAATATTGGAAATTTTGAAACTTATGTGAGAATTTGGTTATAGCTAAGACCTGAAAAAGGCAGTCGAGTTATTTTATTTATTGTTACAGTTTATTGTTTTTGCTTCGTTTAGAATTTCTTTCTTGCCTTATTATATATTGTCACAGGTTATGTTATAATTGCCCCGCCGTAGCCTCGTCACTACTTCGTCGAGGTTAGGCTCGATACTTACTCAATACATGGGGTCGGTTGTACTGATACTACACTCTGCACTTCTTGTGCAGATCCAGGTACCGGCCAGAGTTAGGAGTTTTTAGTAACTGTTATCACGTAATCGAAGACACGAGGTAGATCTGCTGGCGTCCGCAGATTCCTAGAGTCTTCGCTTTACTTTATTATTTAGATACAGTTTCATTTCATTCAAAATAGAGATACATTTCTGTCAGCCCAACTATTTGTAGTATTCCTTAGTAGTTCGTGAATTGTAACACCAGACCTTGGGTAGTTATACATTTAGTATTAGTTAGTGGTTCGTCTTATTATTTCTAATATTATTCTTGATATCAGTCATTGGAAAGTTTTGGATTTCGTGTTTATTTGGAATTGTTTATTCATGTTTAAATAAATTTAAATAAAAATGGTTAATTAAGTTCTAACATTGGCTTTTCTAGCAAGTGTGGTGTTAGGCGCAATCACGATCCCGAAGGTTGGGAATTTGGGTCGTGACAAGTTGGTATCAGAGCACTAGGTTGCATAGGTCTCACAATTCACGAACAAGCTTGATAGAGTCTGAAGGATCGGTACGGAGACGTTTGTACTTATCTCTTAGACGATATGAAGTTAGGAACAAACTCATTTTTATTTCTATTATGTCGTGCAATTCTTGATATCTCAGAAAAATATTGATTGAACTCTTCTGTTCTCTCGCAAATGGCGAGAACACGTGCTTCCTCTTCCACTAACCAACAATCTGGTCTTCCAGCAGCAGCTCCTATTAGGGGCAGAGGCCGAGGCAGGGGCAGGACACAGCCTACTACTCAGACAGTAGCTCCAGCTCAGACCGTTCCAGCTGGACCAGCTCAGGTCCTAGAAGGGTTCATTGCTACCTTGGTACTTCAGGATGCTTTTGTCCGATTAGTGGGCCTGATGGAGAGTGTAGCCCAGACTGGCACACTCCCTATTGCAGCAGTCGTATCTCAAGATGGAGGAGGGTTCCAGACTCCTGCTAACCACACTCCTGATCAGACTACTCCTCAGATCCAGACCCCAGCAACCAACCCAGTTGGGGTAGTTCAGACAATTGTGGCAGCCCCGATTGTTGATGGGGCAGCTATGACTTCCAATGCTTTGTGGAGACTGGACAGGTTCATCAAGCTAATTCCACTCCATTTCAGTGGTACATCTTTTGAAGACCCACATGATTTTCTTGACCGCTACTATAAAGTATTGCAGAACATGGAGATAAGTTGAAAGCAACAGGGATGGTTTATATAAGCTGTGAAGTTTAACATTGTGGATTATCAAACATTGTGACCTGTGACTTCGTGCCAAGTGGGGAAGTCCACCTTCAAGGAATAGATTGCGGAATCATGTGTTATATCGGTGTTGACCCAGAATGTATAAGGCCTGAGATTTTGCAAGAGATAAAGCTGGTACTTGCGGTATGTATGCCTCCTTAATAACCCTATACCTCAATACCAAAGGAGTTATATAAACAACTTTAAATCTACTGAAGGTCTACTCAGCGTGGAAGTCACGATTGCGGATTTTAGGGTGCTCCGGAGGGAGTGTAGTGGTTGACGAGCTTCTAGACCATAGGGTTCGTGCCAAGATTTGTCTGTATAGAGCTCTAATTTTATTATCATTTTGTGTCAATAGAGATGAGAGTTACCCTAAAAGAACAACGAAGAGTATATGAATAAACGGGGTAGCTCAGCAGTGTTGAATCAACATAGTAAAAGAAAAAATTGGCCGCCAGTGTTTGTGGCAAGCCTACGAAGAGGACGACCAGCCAATGCAACACCAACTACTTGACTCAGTTCTCATAAATGCTATTGGAAGAGTTTGTTTCTCAGACTCTCCATAATGCGTGGCGCATAGGGTTTGAACGGTTGCGTCAGGTCACCATGACGATGTCAGAATATGCCATCAGGTTCGATAAGTTAGCCTTTCATACTCCTACTTCAGTTCATATATCTAGAGAGCAAGTCCATAGACTCATTAAAGGACTTAATTATGATCGTAAAAATATTGTACGACTCAGGGCAGGTTGATACTTTATTTCGACTAGTGGTAGGAATTGTCCTAGATTTGGGAGAGTCATATTTCATCAGAGCACTCAAGCTACCTTCCACATTGCAGTTACAACTAACTTACATGACCAGCTAGGGGAAAAGGGGTTGGAATGTCGAAGGCGGAGGTTAGATTCCTAGAGGTGGAGACCCAGCCTGTTAATATGTTTTATATGGTATGGTTGAGGTCACTACACCAAATGGTGTCATTACAAGTACAATCTCTAGTTATTATAAAGTGATAATTTCCTTAACCTGATTCGATTATGAGTATCTAGGAAAGTATTCCTAATATGCTCCATTCTCGGGTGAGATTCGTAACTCTGAATCTACTTATGTGAATACTTGTACTGAGAAATTCTATGGATATAGCTATGTTTATCATTACGTGTCGTAATGTTGTTTAATGGAAAATATTTAAAAGAATAAAAGGGAATGTTTCGAGTGGAACGATGTGCATATTACTTGTGATTCAGAACTGAAGGCCAATTCCTCGCATTTTAATATGATTTGATATGTTTAAATCGGGCTACAAGCCACGGTTGAAGTTATATAAGGGTGAGATCCTTTTGATGAAAACTCTTGTGTTTAAATTCTCCCTTGTGAAATTAAAGTTTGTACTGTAGTCCTAATAGGGAGTCATGCCTGTTAGGTTTATTTGAAAACTTTTGTATAAAAAAAAGTTATTTGTGCATAATGTGCCAAATTCGTGCTATAATTATTGAGCTTTAACCTACAAGTTAGGTGCCCACCCATGTGGCGTTAAATGAGACACGTTAATTCGGTTAAATAATTATGAGCTCTTCATGCATCACATCTCGTTATCAGTATTGTGAAGGGTTGAAAGGGGATATATGTTACGTGAAGCTATTTGGTGATTCTTGATTGATTATGAACAACTATTAAGATCATATAGAACCAAAAGGGTGTTCCATTCAAATGGTCGGATGAGTGTGGGTTGAAGTTTTAGAAGCTCAAGATTGATTTAGCTACAGTGCCAGTGTTGGTGTCGCCCACGGGTTCAGGATTATGCACGGTGTATTATGGTGCATCTCGTATTAGATTAGGTACAGTATTAATGCATGATGGCAAGGTGATTGCATATGCATCTCGGCAGTTAAAGATTCATGAGAAGAATTATCTTGTACATGACTTAGAGTTGACAGCCATTGTTCATGCATTGAAAATATTGAGGTATCTTTATGGAGTGCCATGTGAGGTTTACCCGGATCATCGTAGCCTCCAGTACTTGTTCAAGCAAAAGGATCTTCATTCGAGATAGAGGAGATGGTTAGAGTTATTGAAAGATTATGATGTCACTATATTGTATCATCCGGGAAGACCAATGTGGTGGCCGATGTATTGAGTAGGAAAGCAGTAAGTATGGAAGCCTTGCATGTATTCCAGTTGGTGAGAGACCGTTAGCTTCAGATATTCAAACATTGGCTAATCAGTTCGTGAGGTTGGATATTTTTCCCAGCCATGTCCTAGCTTGTACAGTTGCTCGGTCTTCCTTATTCGAACGTATCATAGATCGGCAGGATGATGACCCGCACTTGATGGTCCTTAGGGACACAGTCCGGCACGATGGTGTCAAGAAGGTTACAGTTGGAGATGATGGTGTTTTGAGGATGCAGGGTCGTATATGTGTGCCTAATGTTGATGGCCTTCGTGAGTTGATTCTTGAAGAAGCTCACAGTTCTAAGTATTCTATTCACCCGGGTGATGCTAAGATGTACCAGGACCTGTGGCAGCACTACTGGTGGCGAAGGATGAAAAAGGATATTGTTGCTTATGTGGCTCGTTGTTTGAACTGCCAACAGGTGAAATATGACCATCAAAGACCCGGTGGTTTACTTCAGCAGATAGAGATTCCTGAATGGAAGTGGGAGCGTATCACTATGGACTTCGTTGTTGGACTCCCACGGACTCAGAGAAAGTTCTACGCCGTTTGGGTTATTGTGGATAGGTTGACTAAATCAGCACATTTCATTCCAGTGGCAAGTACTTACACTTCGGAGCGGTTGGCAGAGATATATATTCGAGAGATTGTTCGCCTTCACGGTGTGCCCGTGTCTATCATTTCTGATCGAGGTACGCATTTTACCTCGCACTTTTGGAGGGAATTTCAGCGAGAGTTGGGTACCCGAGTTGAGTTGAGCATCGCATTTCATCCTCAGACGGACGGGCAGTTCGTGCGTACTATTCAAATTTTAGAGGATATGCTCCGCGCTTGTGTTATTGACTTTGGAGGTTCTTGGGGTCAATTCTTGTCGTTATGGAGTTTGCCTACAAATAGTTATCAGCCGAGCATTCAGATGGCTCCCTATGAGGCATTATATGGTAGACGATGTAGATCGCTAGTTGGGTGGTTTGAGCAGGGAGAGGCTCGGTTACTGGGTACAGACTTAGTTCAAGAGGCCTTAGATAAGGTCAAGATTATATAGGATCGACTTCGTGCAGCACAGTCTAGGTAAAAGAGTTACGTCGATCATAAGGTTTGGGATGTGGCATTCATGGTTGGAGAGAGAGTATTACTTCGGGTATCACCCATGAAGGGTGTTATTAGATTTGGGAAGAAGGGTAAGTTGAACCCTAGGTATATCGGGCCACTTGAGATTCTTGATAGAGTGAGGGAGGTAGCTTATAGACTTGCGTTGCCTCCAGGGTTATCCTCAGTTCATCCAGTATTTCATGTATCTATGCTCCGGAAATATCATGATGACCCGTCCCACGTGTTAGACTTCAGCTCTGTCCAATTGGAAAAAGATTTGACTTATGAGTAGGAGTCGGTAGCTATTCTAGACTAGCAGGTTTGTTAGTTGAGATCAAGGAGTTACCCTTTAGTTCGAATGTAGTGGAGGGGTCATACTGTTAAGGCAACTACTTGGGAGTCCGAGTCGGACATGCAGAGTAGATATCCTCACTTTTTTTCCAGTTTATGTAATTTTCTATGTCCGTTCGAGGAAGGACCTTTGTTTTAGAGGTGGAGATTGTGATGACCCAAAAGGTCATCTTATAAATTAAGACTCCATTCCAGGGTCATTAGCCTTAAAATTTAAATTTTATTTAACTCTATTTACGTGCACATTCCGGGCATGAAACCGGAAAGTTTTTATGTGAAAATATGAGAAATAGTAATTTCTACAGTTAAAATTTGATTTTAGTTGACTTTGATCAACATTTTGAGTAAACGGACCCGGATAAGTGTTCCGACGATCCCGAGAGGTCCGCAGTAAAATATAGGAATTGGGCGTATGCCCGGAATTGAATTCCAAGGTCCCTAGCCTTAGAAAATAATTTTTGAAGGAAATTGTTCGGCTGGTTATTACAAGAAATAAAGAAATGAAATAATATGTGAAATTATTGATATCAGGACCATATTTTGGTTTCAAAGCTCGGAACAAGTTTGTTATGATATTTAAGTCCTATCTGTGAAATTTGATGAGAATCGGAGTTAGTTTGACGTGATTTGGACGTCCGGTTGAAAAGTTAGAAAATTTGAGTGTTCTTGAGAAAATCATGAGTTTTGAGGTTAAATTCATAGTTTTTGATGTTATTTTGATGATTTAATCGGACGAGCAAGTCCGTATGATATTTTTAGACTTGCGTGCATGTTTGGTTTGGAGCCCCGAGGGCTTGGGTGAGTTTCAGATAGGTTTAGGCTATGTTGCGCTTATTTTTTATGCTTCATCGTCGTTTTTCCAAGCATAAATGATACCATTAACAAAATGAGCTCAAAATTCAGTTTTTATTGAACCATTAGATATGTATCGTAATTATGGAGCCATAGGAAAAAGAATCATCAAATTTGGACATTGTATGAGGAAGTTAGGCTCATTTTCGCGTCGGGAAAAAAATTGTTGGTTTTTGGTGTGCCCAGATATCGCAAATGCGAACTCCGGATCGCAAATGTGACATCTGCAACATGTTAAGCGAGATTTTAGACGGGATTTTCACCCATTTTTCAATTCTCTCAAACCCTAAACCCCCATAGGCGATTTTCCAAAGACCCAAACTTCTCCAAATCATTGGCAAGTGATCTCTAACCAATTCCTTTCAATCTTTAACAACTTTTAACAAGATTTCAACTAAAAATATAGAATTTTCATGGTAAAAATTAGGATTTTTGGGTAGAACATAGGAATTTCGAAATTTTGGAATTTAGACCTCTAATTGAGGTTGGATTCCAAAACCAATTGTATATCCGGGCTCGGGGGAGAATGGGTAAACGGGTTTTGGTCCGAACCTCGAGTTTAGACCAAGCGGGTCCAGGGTCGATAGCCATTGATTTTCCATAAATCTGATTACTTTAAGCTATAATTGATGATATTGAACCAATTGTGATTAGATTCGAGCGGTTAGAGGGAAATTCTAAAGGAAAAGTTGTGCTAGAGCAGTGATTTGTTTGTGAAATTGAGGTAAGTGCTTGGTTTGATCTTGACTTGAGGGAATTGGAATCCCCAACTTGATTGCTATGTGAATTTGCATGTGTGTGGTGTATAGGTGAGGTGACGAGTACCTATGCACTACCAAATTATCTACTTAAACATGATCCTTTCCCCGTTTCTAATTATTTGCTTCCTGGCTTAATTATTTTATGATCATTGATGGTTATATGTCTATATTGGTTCGTTAACTTATTGTTAATTATTGTTTCAAGTATTTTTGAAGTGTTGGTTGTTCCCTGCGTTTTGTTATGATTCATAAAGATTGAGCTGGTTGTCAGTGTTACACTATACATTTCGGTTGGTTTCGTTGTGTATTGATAAATGGTGAAGTTTCTTAATAGTACAGTTTCCTGTTTATGATAATTGAGATTTAAGTATTGTGAAAGGTTTGGAACCTGATTTGAAAATCCTTTTTTATAAATAAAGAGATGTGATTGTCTGGTGGGAGCAGGTTGCACGCCACAACAAATAGTGATAAGGGTGGATAGGTGGGATCGGGTTAAACGCCGTAATAGGAACAATAAGGGTGATATATATAGGGAGGAGTAATAAGGGTGGACAGGTGGGAGCGGGTTGCACGCCGCAACAAGGAGCGATAAGGGAGGACACTTTAAAACTCAAAGATTTGAAAACTTACTGTTTTACTTTACTATTTTTCATATTTTTGCACTTACGGTTATTTTACAGAGAAAATTGGAAATTTTGAAACTCATGTGAGAATTTGGTTATAGATGAGACCTGAAAAAGACAGTCGAGTTATTTTATTTATTGTTACAGTTTGTTGTTTTTACTTCGTTTAGAATTTCTTTCTTGCCTTATTATATATTGTCACAGGTTATGTTATGATTTCCTTGTCGTAGCCTAGTCACTACTTCGTCGAGGTTAGGCTCGGCACTTACTCATTACATGGGGTCGGTTGTACTGATACTACACTCTGCACTTCTTGTGCAGATCCAGGTACCGGCCAGAGTTAGGAGTTTTTAGTAGCTGTTATCACGTACTCGGAGACACGAGGTAGATCTGCTGGCGTTCGCAGATTCCTGGAGTCTTCTCTTTACTTTATTATTTAGATATTGTTTCATCTCATTCAAAACAGATATAATTTCTTTCAGCCCAATTATTTGTAGTATTCTTTAGTAGTTCGTGAATTGTGACACCAGATCCTGGGTACTTATACATTTAGTATTAGTTAGTGGTTCGTCTTATTATTTCTAATATTATTCTTGATATCAGTCATTGAAAAGTTTTGAATTTCATGTTTATTTGGAATTGTTTATTCGTGTTTAAAGAAATTTAAATGAAAATGGTTAATTAAGTTCTAACATTGGCTTGCCTATCAAGTGTGGTGTTAGGCGTCATCACGATCCCGAGGGTTGGGAATTTGTGTCGTGACAAGAAGGAAGTCGTCCAAGATTCTCTCCAAACATAAGACATTTGTGTCCTGTGCACCGATAGCACATCCAACACTTCTGGATCCGGACTTGGACTCGTACTCGATGTCCCCACCGGCAATGTAATTCGTCAATTGATGCGAGGCTAGAATTCATGGTTTAACATGTTATATGCCGTATATTTTATGTGCGTTAATGATTAAAAAAAAATACACTTTTTATGTGCATAATAGAGTCTATTTCATGTGTAGGTGAATTGGAGATGGAAACCGAGCTAAATGGATGCAAATACATCGAAAATACGCTCAAGAGGCGAGGAGGAGTGCACTGGGCTATAGTTGGGCGCCAGAGCCCAAATGCCTGGCCCTGCCTGGCGTTAGAGTCCAAATGCCAGCCCCAGCTTGGTGTTAGCCAGGCGTTGGAGTCCAAACGCCAGCCCTAGCCTGGCGTTATCCAGGCGTTAGCCTCA
>ML307309.1:0-20529 GCA_005239505.1 Nicotiana paniculata | reverse complement strand
CCCCCTCCCCCCCGGAGTCTGAACACCCTCAGTGAGCGCAGTTACCTATTGAGCGTGTACATTAAGGGCTGAGAGTCGAGTGTTAAGTGATTCAGGGCTTGAGTGACAGAACCTGTGAGGTTGCATATGTTTTCCTTTCGTTTCTGCATTTAGCTGATATTATGTTTATTTGAACTTGGTAATTATGCAACTGATTTTACTTGTGTTTACTCTTAACTGTGAAAAATTATCAACTAAACTGTTCTGTATAGCTCGTCATTGCTTCTCAATTCCTTATTTATTTCTGTTACTTACTGAGTCGGTTGTACTCATACTACACCCCGCACTTCATGTGCAGATCCAGGTGTGTCTGAGCACGGAGACTGTTGAGTCTAGGCGTGTTTGAGTTCTAGAGACTGTGATGTTCGGTTTGAAAAATAATTTTAGGCTTTCTTTGATATTTTCTTAGCTTTATCGCTTACCATGAATAAAATTTATCCCTAGTTAACCCTTTTGAGCCTATAGACTTTTATTGGGCACCCACATTACAAGTTTATACCCTTTTTAATCTTAATTGATATTTTTGATTTTTTTTTATACCTTAAAGCACTTTAATTGTGAAATGGGCGTTAAAATAAGTAAGAAGGGACTAAGTGTGGGATGGATTTTGAGTGGAACAAATGAAAGAAATAAAGGTGCACTTATTTTGTAAAATAGTACACCACTATCAGAAATTGAAAAAAAAAAAGAGTTGGGAAAAAAGAGAGAAAAATCTTGAAAAAAAGAAGTAAAAATATATATGAATAAATTGTTGTCTTATTCTTGCTAGTGGGTATGAATTAAAGTAGTGCTTAAAGAAGAAGGGAACGTTTTTGGGGGTGATATTATTTGTGAAATTGAAGTGGTGTTGAAGAAAATACGCTTAAAGTAATCATGTGATGTGTTAAAGTGCTTAGGAGAGTCACTATTCCTAAATATATGCTACCCATCCCTTAGCCCACATTACAACCATGAAAAAGTCCTAATTGATTTTAGATCGAGCGATCTTATATTAGTAGAGATTTATATTAAGGGAAAGCCTATGGTACCAATTGCATGCATGTGACTTCTTTGCGAGAGGCGAGAGATTTTTTTTAATACACAAGTGAGTCCTTAAACTATATTTGATTCGGATTTGTGGATTCAACTTATTCTCTTGTTCTTGTTGTGAGGGCACCCGGTTTCATGAGGGATAAGTAACGCTATTAGACTTCTCACCATGATGTTGGGTGTTCAAGCCATGAGTGCATTGTGACATTGAGTGGGTTTTTGAGGCTAGGATTTTTATGAGTATATTGTCTTTGTTTGAATATTCTTGAAGAATGTCATAAGTTCAAGGGAAGTATGTGTTGAATGCATATGCTAGAGTTTAATTGTTGCTATCAAACATGGTCATTGGTGTAGTGTGACTCAGTTGTATAAAAATAAAGTGCTCAAAAATAATTAAAATTGTTGGCTTACTCGAGGACAGGCAACATTCAAGTGTGGGGTGGTGATGTACGGTGAAAAACACATATATTTACTCATTGTTGCCTCATATTTTATTACTTTTAATCATCTTTTGAGTTTTAGTTATATTATTTTATGTTTAATATTATATTTTAACTGTGTAGGAATAAAATGGTATAAATATGAAGAGATTTGGAGCAAAATTGAATACAACGCAGAAGGAAAAAAGGAAAATAAATTAATTAAAAGAGGGAAACAAAGGGGGACACCCTTTGGGTTTTGTCCCCCCAAGTGAAGGACAAGGGGAAAAGATGAAAGAAAAAAACGTTTATAAGAAAAGAGTTGAAAATTGCAAAACACGTCGGTTTTTGCGCCAAGGCCAGCGCCTCTTGCTGGCCTGGACAGCATTACGAGATTTGTCCTATTTCGTCCAGGAGTTGGTTATTTCCGTTCTACATGGCCCCCAACTCATATAAAAGGGGTCCTAGACCTATTTTGGAGGGGAGGACGTTTTTGAGAGGAAAACACAAGCACAGAGCCGCCATGGAGGCCGGAATTCATCAAGTCCCATCTTTCTTCCACCAAAACAAGTAATTTTTATGTTTCTTTGTATGATTTGTTGTTTGGATACCATGTCTATGTGGATCTAAACTTCACGTTCTAGGGTTGTAGTTCTTCATAACTATTGTTATTCGGATATTGATTTTGATTTCTTAGTTTATCATATTGGTTTATTTATTTAATCCTGCACTTAATTATTTGATTGCTTGATTGCCAATCGAATACTATCTATGAATATTAAATTGAACTCGAAAGTGGGAATTCTAGATTGCATATAGGATTGAGTAGAGCAAGTTTTTGAATCCGGTCATCGGGGAATGTATTCGTGGTTAGGATAGACATATACTTAATTGCCTTGCTTGGTTGATTTACAGGAATTATAAATGCGTTCTTGTTAGTTCTAACTCCATAGATATATAGGCATTAGGCTAGCATGAATAGGCGAGTAAGAACTCGACAGATTCTTATGAGCAATATTAACCATGTGAACCAATAAACTAGATAAATTAGTTAATAAATTCAATTGAAAAATACAATAGTAATGTTAGATAGCCCATAACCCTAGATCGTTTTGCACCACATTGATAATATAAAATTTTGTTCTTCCTCTGTTTAAAGTTCATTAGTTATTTTCTTTTTAGTTTAATTACTTTAGCATCACTGCTTTTTGGTGTAATCCTTGTTTAGATAATTAGGATAGTCCAATTTACTTAATAGTTATGTGATGACCCAAAGGGTAATCTTATGAATTAAGACACTATTCTGGGCTCATTAGCCTTAAAAAGACTAATTTTCATTACCTCGATTGTCATGCACAGTCCAGTTGTCAAAATCGGAAAGCTTTTATGTCAAATTATAAGAAATAATAATTTTAAGAGTTAAAATTTGGTTTTGGTTGACTTTGGTCAACATTTTGAGTAAACAGATACAGATCTGTGTTCCAACGATCTCTGGAGGTCCGCAGTATAATATGGAACTTGGGCGTATGCCCGGAATTGAATTCTGAGGTCCCTAGATTTAGAAATCAATTTTTGAAGAAAATTATTATGCTGGATTTTTAAGGAAATAAAGAAATGAATTAATGTTCGAAATCGTTGGTATCGGGCCCGTATTTTGGTTCCGGAGCCCGGTACAGGTTTGTTATGATATTTAAGTCCTATTTGTGAAATTTGGTGAGAATCAGAATTGATGTGACGTGATTCAGACATCCGGTTGAGAAAATAGTGAAATTGAAGTGTTCTTGAGAAAATCATGAGTTTTGAGGTTGAATTCGTAGTTTTAAAGTGTTATTTTTGTGATTTGATCGCACGAGCAAGTCCGTGTGATATTTTTAGACTTGCGTGCATGTTTGGTTTGGAGCCCCGAGGACTCGGGTGAGTTTCGGATAGGTTACGGAGTGTTTAGAATTAGAAAAACTCAGCCGGTGCATCTGGTGTATGTCACCAGGACTCTGATCTCGCAATTGCGAGATTAGGCTTCGCAATTGCGAAGTTGGCAAGCCTGGTAAATGCAAGGATTTTGATCGCAAATGCGAACTAGTCCTGGGAAGGCCATCCTCGCAAATGCGAGATTTACTTCGCAAATGCAAAGACTGTCCAACAAGGGCAGAAGTCGCAAATGCGACATTTAGGTTGCAAATGCGAAGGCAGTAGGAATTTTGAATTGCGAACCCCTAATCGCATTTGCGATAACTGCAGCCTGTTAAGTGGGATTTTAGATGGGATTTTCACCCATTTTTCAGTTCTATCAAATCCTAAACCTCCATAGGCAATTTTCCAAAGATTCAAACTTCTCCAAATCATAGGTAAGTGATTTCTAACTAACTCCTTTCAATCTCTTACTACTTTTAACAAGATTCCAACCTAGAATCTAGAGTTTTCATGGTAAAAATTGGGCTTTTTGGGTAGAAGTTAGGAATTTCGAAATTTAGGAATTTAGACCTCGAATTGAGATCGGATTCCAAAACCAATTGTATATCCGAGCTCGGGGGAGAATGGGTAACGGGTTCTGGTCCGAACCTCAAGTTTAGACCAAGCGGGCCCGGGGTCGATTTTTGTCTTTTGATAGGAGAACATAGGAAAACCATAGTTTTTCATTAAATTTAATTCCTTTAGCAATAATTGATGATAGTGAACCAATTATAATTAGATTCGAGCAGGTTAGAGGCAAATTCTAAAGGAAAAGATGTGCTTGAGTAGTGAGTTTCTTGTGAGATCGAGGTAAGTATTTGGTTTAACCTTGACATGAGGGAATAGGAATCGCCAACTTAAATTCTATGTGAAATTTCATGTGTGTGGTGTATAGGTGAGGTGACGAGTATCTATGCACCACCAAATTGTCTGTTTAACATGATCCCTTCCTCGATTCCAATTCACTATCTTCCTGTCTTGATTGTTTTCGTGATTTTGATGCCTCCATGTCTACTTGTTTTTGTCAACTTGTTGTTAAATATTATTTCACGTATTTGGAAGTGTTAGTTGATACCTTGGTTTCGTTATGAAATGATAATTGATGAAGTTCACGAATAGTACAACTTTCTGCTTACAATTGTTGAGACGTAAATATTGTGAAAGGCTTTGACCTAAATTGTGAAATATTTTATAAATAAAGAGATGTGATTGTCTGGTGCGAGCGGATGGCATGCCGCAACAAGGAGTAATAAGGGAGGGCAGGTGGGATCGGGTTGCACGTCACAACAGGATAAATAAGGGTGATATATATAGGGAAGAGCAATAAGGGTGGACAGGTGGGAGCAGGTTGCGTGCCGCAACAAGGAGTAATAAGGGAGGATATTCATGTTTTACTTATTATATGATAAAGACTGGAAAACTTACTGTTTTATCCCATTGTTCCCATACCCTGCTTTTACTGTCATTTTTAAATTAAAACTTGCAAATTTTTGTGAGGATTGGTTATAGCTGAGATCTGGAAAAGTTAACCGAGTTGTTTTATTAATTGTTGCAAGTTACTGTTTAATTATTTTATTATTCCCTTCTTGATTTATTATACATTATATACAGGTTATGTTATAAATGCCATGTCGTAGCCTCGTCACTACTTCGTCGAGGTTAGGCTCGGCACTTACCAGTACATGGGGTCGGTTGTACTGATATTGTACTGCACTTCTTGTGCAGATCCAGGTTTCAGCTAGAGTTGAGTTATCGAGTAGTAGCTGAGCATTCATACGGAGACACGAGGTAGATATGCTGGCGTCCGCAGATTCCTGGAGTCTTCTCTACATTATTTAGATTATTGTTTTACTTCATTCAAAATAGATATATAATTCTTTCAGACAAATACTTGTAGTATTCTTTAGTAGTTCGTGAATTTTGACTCCAGACCCTGTGTAACTAGATATTAGAATTAGTTTCGAGTTTCATTTCATTAATTCGTACATTATTCTTGATTCCTCTATTTGATACTATTGGATTTCGTATTATTCTAAACTGCTTACTTATATTTAATTAAATGTTTTTAAGAAAACGGATAATTAATTTCTAACATTGGCTTGCCTATAAAGTGTGGTGTTAGGCGCCATCACGATCCCGAGGGTTGGAAATTTTGGTCGTGACAATTTGGTATTAGAGCACTAGGTTGCCTAGCTCTCACAATTCATGAACAAGCTTAATAGAGTCTAAGAGATCGGTACCGAGACGTCTGTACTTATCTCTCAGAGGCTATGAAGTTAGGATAAACTCAATTTTAATTTCTACTCTATCGTTCGATTCTTGTTATCTCTAGTACTGATCGAACTCTTCTATTATCTCACAGATAGGGAGAACACGTTCTTCTTCTTCCGCTGACCAACAATTAGGTCTTCCAGCAGCAGCAGCTCCTACTAGGGGCAGAGGCCGAGGCCCTGCCAGGGGCCGAGGCAGGGGCAGGACTCAGCCCATTGCCCAGGAAGCAGCTCCAGCTATGGAGCCCCAGATAGATATTGATGAGGGGGCTCCAGCTCAGAATATTCCAGTGGGACCAGCTCAGTTCCCAGAGGGGTTTATTTCTACCCCGGTGCTTCAGGACGCTTTGGTCCGATTAGTGGGAATTATGGAGAGTGTAGCCCAGACTGGCGCACTCCCGTGGCAGCAGTCGTATCTCAGGCTGGAATAGGGGTCTAGACTCCTGTGACTCACACTCCTGATTAGATTACTCCACAGATTCAGACCCCAGCAGCCAATCCAACTGGGGTAGTTCAGCCAGCTACTGCAGCACCGCTTGTTGATGGAGCTGCTATGTCCTCTGATGCTTTGTGGATACTGGACAGGTTTATCACGATTTTCCCCCTTCATTTCAGTGGTGCTACTTCAGAGGATCCTCAGGAATATCTTGATAGTTGTCA
The DNA here is from genome assembly GCA_005239505.1 of Nicotiana paniculata. Taxonomy (NCBI): domain Eukaryota; kingdom Viridiplantae; phylum Streptophyta; class Magnoliopsida; order Solanales; family Solanaceae; genus Nicotiana; species Nicotiana paniculata. Next base: position 14,162 of record ML307309.1, on the reverse strand, counting down.
TGAGGTTCTTCGGAACATGGGTATTTGAAAGACCAATAGAGTCGACTTCACCACTTTTCAGATGACTTGTTCCGCCCGGAAATGGTGGAGGGATTATTTGTTGACTAGACCAGCTGAGTCACCTTCTCTAACTTGAGATCAGTTTTTGCATCTTTTTTTGGAGAAGTTTTTGCCTATCACTACTAGAGAGGAGCACCGCCGTCAGTTTGAACATCTTTAGTAGGGCAGCATGACTATCACCCAATATGAAAATCACTTTGTGGATTTGGCTAGACATGCTATTCTTTTGTTGCCCACAGAGAGAGAGAGGGTCAGGTGATTTATTGAGGGCCTTGCTCAGCCCATCAGGTTGCAGATGGCCAAGGGGATAGGGACCGAGATTTCCTTTTAGGATGAGGCCAATATGGCCCGGAGAGTTGAGAAAGTTCTCGGGATGGGAGGTCAAGGGTCAGATAAGAGGCCTCGCCATTCCGAGGGATCCAGCGGTGCCTCATCTGGAGGCGGGGTTAATTTCAGCAGAGGCCATTCTTCCAGGACATTCCATTCAGCACTTGAGGCTTCACATGGTCCTTTCGGTGGTCATAGTTCTTATACGCCTCCTTCTGCTCAGCCAGTCTATAGTGCTCCATCAGCTCCTATCAGAGCACCTCCTCTGCAGAGTTATTATCATGGTCAGCCGGCTCAACAAGGACAGCCTCTATATCAGGATGGATGCTTTGAGTGTGGGGAGTATGGGCATGTTCATAGAGCTTGTCCGAGATTTTCGGGTAATTAGCATCAGTATCAGGGTTCTCATGCCATAGTTCTGGCACCAGCTTCAGCACCACCTGTCCAGCCAGCCAGGGGTAGGGGTCAGGTAGCCAGAGGTAGGGGCCAGATTGTTAGAGGTGGAGGTCCACTTATCAGAGGTCCTCCCAGAGATGTGGTTTAGGGTGGCGGGGCCCAGCCCCGATTGTATCCACTTCCAGCCAGACCTGAGGCAGAGTCCTCCAATGCGGAAATCACAGGTACCATTTCTGTTTGCAATAGAGATGCTTCAGTTCTGTTTGACCTGGGGTAAACTTATTCTTATGTATCATCTTATTATTCTTTATATTTGGTTGTGCCCCACGATTCCTTGACTGTCCCTGTTTATGTGTCTATACCCGTGGGAGATGCTATTGTGGTAGATTGTGTGTAGTCGTTATTGAGGGTCTTGAAACTAGTGCAGACCTTTTGCTTCTTGACATGGTCTATTTTGACGTCATATTGGGCATGGATTGGCTATCGCCTTATTATTCCATCTTGGACTGTCACGCCAAGACAGTTACGTTAGCCTTGCTAGGGTTGCCTCGATTAGAATGGATAGGGACTCCTGTTCATTCTCCCAGCAGAGTGATTTCTTATGCCAAGGCTCGTCGCATGGTTGAAAAGGGATGTTTGGCTTATTTGGCTCATATTTGTGATTCTAATACTGAAGTCTCCTCGATAGATTCGGTGCCTATTGTTCGTGAGCTTCCCGATGTGTTTCCGACAGACTTGCTCGGGATGCTACCCGATAGGGATATTGATTTTTGCATTGATGTGGCTCCTAGCACTCAACCCATTTCTATTCAGCCATACTGGATGGCCCCACCAGAGTTGAAAGAATTAAAAGAACAGTTGCAAGATTTTCTTGATAAGGGCTTCATTAGGCCTAGTGTCTCGCCCTGGGGTGCACCGATTTTATTCGTGAAGAAGAAGGATGGGTCGATGAGAATGTGTATAGACTACCGGTAGTTGAATAAAGTCATCGTCAATAATAAATATCCATTGCCGAGAATTGATGATTTATTTGATCAGCTTCAGGGTGCCAGGGTGTTTTCAAAAATTGATCTGAGATCGGGCTACCATCAGCTGAAGATTAGGGCGTCTGATGTTCCTAAGACAGCCTTTCAGACGAGGTATGGGCACTATGAATTTCTGGTGATGTCTTTTGGTTTGAATAATGCCCCAGTAGCCTTTATGGACTTGATGAATCGAGTTTTCAAGCCTCATCTGGATTCCTTCGTAATAGTGTTTATTGATGATATTCTAATATACTCCCGCAGCCGGGAGGAACATGAGCAGCACCTCCGGATAGCGCTCCAGACTTTGAGGGATAATCAGTTGTATGCAAAATTTTCGAAGTGTGAGTTCTAGTTGGATTCAGTAGCTTTCTTGGGTCACATCGTATCAGTAGAGGATATTCAGGTAGATCGTAAGAAGATAGAAGCAGTCAAGAACTGGTCTATACCCACTTCAGCCACGGAAATCAGGAGTTTCTTGGGTTTGGCAGGTTACTATCATCGGTTTGTGGAAGGGTTTTCATCTATAGCAGCCCCAATGACTAAATTGACCCAAAAAGGTACCTCGTTCAAATGGTCGGACGAGTGTGAAGCGAGCTTTCAGAAGCTCAAGATAGCCTTGACTTCAGCACCGGGGTTGGTGTTACCATCAGTTTCAGGATCTTTCACGGTATATTGTGATTCTTCCCGTGTTTGGCTTGGAGCGGTATTGATGCAGGAGGGCAGGGTGATTGCATATGCGTCTCGGCAGTTGAAAGTCCATGAGAAGAATTACCTTGTCCATGACTTAGAGTTGGCATCCATTGTTCACGCATTGAAAATATGGAGGCACTATCTTTATGGTGTGCCGTGTGAGGTTTACATGGATCATCGCAGTCTCCAGTACTTGTTCAAGCAAAAGGATCTTAATTTGAGACAGAGGAGATGGTTAGAGTTATTGAAGGATTATGACGTCATTATATTGTATATTCGGGGAAGGCCAATGTGGTGGTCGATACATTGAGTAGGAAGGCAGTGAGTATGGGCAGTCTTGCATTCATTCCAGTCGATGAGAGACCGTTAGCTTCATACATTCATACTTTGGCTAATCAGTTCGTGAGGTTGGATATTTCTCCCACCGTGTTTTAGCTTGTACAATCGCTCGGTCTTCCTTATTTGAGTGTATCAGAGATCGGCAGGATGATGACCCGCATTTGATGGTCCTTAGGGACACAGCTCGGCACGATGATGCCAAGGTTACTGTTAGAGATGACAGTGTTTTGAGGATGCAGGGTCGTATATGTGTGTCTAATATTGATGGGCTTCGTGATTTGATCCTAGAGGAGGCTCACAATTATAAGTATTCTATTCACCCAGGTGACGCCAAGATGTACCAGGACCTGCGACAACATTATTAGTGGTGATGGATGAAGAAGGACATTGTTGCTTAGGTGGCTCGTTGTTTGAATTGCCAATAGGTGAAGTATGAGCATCACAGACCCGGTGGTTTGCTTCAGCAGATAGATATCCCTGAGTGGAAGTGGGAGCGTATCACTATGGACTACCTTTTTGGGTTCCTACGGACTCAGAGAAAGTTTGACGTTGTTTGGGTTATGCTGACTAAATCAACATATTTCCTTCCAGTGGCAAGTACTTATACTTCGGAGCGGTTGGCAGAGGTATATATTCGAGAGATTGTTCGCCTTCACGGTGTGCCCGTGTCTATCATTTCTGATGGGGGTACGCAGTTTACCTCGCACTTTTGGAGGCAGTTCAACGTTAGTTGGGTACACGAGTTGAGTTGAGCACAGCATTTCATCCTCAGACGGACAGGCAGTCTGAGCGTACTATTCAGTTCTTGGAGGATACTGCCCTGCACTTGTGTTATTGATTTTGGAGGTTCTTGGGATCAATTCTTACCGTTAGCGGAGTTTGCCTACAGTAATAGCTATCAGTAGATCATTCAGATGGCTCCCTATGAGGCATTATATGGTAGACGGTGCAGATCACCAGTTGGATGGTTTGAGCCGGGAGAGGCTCGGTTATTGGGTACATACTTAGTTCAGGAGGCCTTGGACAAGGTCAAGGTTATACAGGATCGCCTTCGTACTGCTCAGTCCAGGCAAAAGAGTTATGCCAACCGTAAGGTTTGTGATGTGACATTCATGGTTGGAGAAAGGGTATTACTTCGGGTATCACCCATGAAGGGTGTTATGAGATTTGGGAAGAAGGGCAAGTTGAGCCCTAGATATATCGGGCCATTTGAGATTCTCGAGAGAGTGGGGGAGGTAGCTTATAGACTTGCGTTGCCTCCAGGGTTATCCTCAGTTCATCCAGTATTCCATGTATCCATGCTCCGGAAATATCATGGTGACCCATCCCACGTGTTAGATTACAGCTCTGTCCAATTGGACAAAGATTTGACCTATAAGGAGGAGTCGGTAGCCATTTTAAACCGGCAGGTTCGTCAGTTGAGATCAAAGAGTTACCCTTCAATTTGAGTGCAGTGGAGAGGTTAGCCTGTTGAGGAAGCTACTTGGGAGTTCGAATCGGACATGCAGAGTAGATATCTCCACCTGTTTGCCAGTTTAGGTAATTTTCTATGTCCGTTCGAGGATGAACGTTTGTTTTAGAGGTGGAGATTGTGATGACCCAAAGGGTAATCTTATAAATTAAGACACTATTCTGGTCTCATTATCCTTAAAAAGACTAATTTTAATTACCTCGATTTGTGTGCACAGTCCGGGCATGAAACTGGAAAGCTTTTATGTGAAATTATAAGAAATAATAATTTTTAGAGTTAAAATTTGGTTTTAGTTGACTTTGGTCAACATTTTGAGTAAACGAACCCGGATCTGTATTCCGACGATCTCGGAAGGTCCGCAGTAAAATATGGGACTTAGGCGTATGCCCGGAATTGAATTCCAAGGTCCCTAGCTTTAGAAATTAATTTTTGAAAAAAATTGTTATGCTCGATTTTTAAGGAAATAAAGAAATGAATTAATGTTCGAAATCGTTGGTATCGGTCCCGTATTTTAGTTCCGGAGCCCGGTACAGGTTTGTTATGATATTTAAGTCCTATCTGTGAAATTTGGTGAGAATCAGAATTGATGTGACGTGATTCGGACATCCAGTTGAGAAAATAATGAAATTGAAGTGTTCTTGAGAAAATCATGAGTTTTGAGGTTGAATTCATAGTTTTAAATGTTATTTTTGTGATTGATCGCACAAGCAAGTCTGTATGATGTTTTTAGACTTGCGTGCATGTTTGGTTTGGAGCCCCGAGGGACCGGGTGAGTTTTGGATAGGCTACAGAGTAATTAGACTTAGAAAAACTCATGTGGTGCATCTTGTGTCTGTCACCAGGCCTCTAATATCGCAATTGCGAGATCAGGCTTCACAATTGCGAAGTTGGAAAGCCTGGTAAATGCGAGGATTTTGATCGCAAATGCGAACCAAGCCTGGGAAGGCCATCCTCGCAAATGCGAAATTTACTTCGCAAATGCGAAGATTGCCCAGCAAGGCCAGAAGTTGCAAATGCAACATTTAGGTTGCAAATGCAAAGGCAGGAGGAATTTTGAATTACGAACCCCTGATCGCATTTGCGATAACTGCAGTCTGTTAAGTGGGATTTTAGACTGAATTTTCACCCATTTTTCAATTCTATCAAACCCTAAACCTCCATAGGCGATTTTCCAAAGACTCAAACTTCTCTAAATCATAGGTAAGTGATTTCTAACTAATTCCTTTCAATCTCTTACTACTTTTAACAAGATTTCAACCTAGAATCTAGAGTTTTCATGGTAAAAATTGGGATTTTTGGGTAGAACTTAGGAATTTCGAAATTTGAAAATTTAGACCTCGAACTGAGGTCAGATTCGAAAACCAATTGTATATCAGAGATCGGGGAAGAATGGGTAAACGGTTTTTGGTCCGAACCTCGAGTTTAGAACAAGCGGGCCCGGTGTCGATTTTCGTATTTTGATAGGAGAACATAGGAAAATCATAGTTTTTCATTAAAGTTAATTCATTTAGCAATAATTGATGATATTGAACCAATTATGATTAGATTCCAGCGGGATAGAGGAAAATTCGAAAGGAAAAGTTGTGCTTGAGCAGTGAGTTGCCTTGAGATCGAGGTAAGTGTTTGGTTTAACCTTGACTAGAGGGAATAGGAATCTCCAACTTAAATGCTATGTGAAATTTCATGTGTGTGGTGTATAGGTGAGGCGAGTATCTATGCACCACCAAATTATCTGTTTAACATGATCCCTTCCTCGATTCCAATTCACTATATTCCTGTCTTGATTGTTTTCGTGATTTCGATGCCTCTATGTCTACTTGTTTTCGTCAACTTGTTGTTAAATATTGTTTCACGTATTTGGAAGTGTTAGTTGATCCCTTGATTTTATTGTGAAATGATAATTGATGAAGTTCATGAATAGTACAGCTTTCTGCTTACAATTGTTGAGGCATAAATATTGTGAAAGGCTTGACCTAAATTGTGAAATCTTTTATAAATAAAGAGATGTGATTGTCTGGTGGGAGCGGGTTGCACGTCGCAACAACGAGTAATAAGGGAGGACATGTGGGATCGGGTTTCACGTCGCAACAGGAGAAATAAAGGTGATATATATAGGGAGGAACAATAAGGGTGAACAGGTGGGAGCGTGTTGCGCGCCGCAACAAGGAGTAATAAGGGAGGATATTCATGTTTTACTGATTATATGATAAAGACTGGAAAACATAATGTTTTATTCCATTGTTTCCATACCCTGCTTTTACCCGTCATTTTTAAATTGAAACTTGGAAATTTTCGTGAGGATTGGTTATAGCTGAGATCTGGAAAAGTTAACCGAGTTATTTTATTAATTGCTGCAAGTTACTGTTTAATTGGTTTATTATTCCCTTCTTGATTTATTATACATTATATCCAGGTTATGTTATAAATGCCATGTCGTAGCCTCGTCACTACTTCGTCGAGGTTAGGCTCGGCACTTACCAGTACATGGGGTCGGTTGTACTGATACAGCACTCTATACTTCTTGTGCAGATGCAGGTTCCGGCCAGAGTTGAGTTATCGAGTAGTAGCTAACCATTCGTACGGAGACACGAGCTAGATCTGCTGGCATCCGCTGATTCCTGGAGTCTTCTCTACATTATTGAGATTGTTGTTTTATTTCATTCAAAACAGATATATAATTCTTTTAGCCAAATACTTGTAGTATTATTTAGTAGTTTGTGAATTGTGACTCCAGACCCTGGGTAGCTAGATATTAGAATTAGTTTCAAGTTTCATTTCATTAATTCGTACATTATTCTTGATTCCTCTATTGGATAGTATTGGATTTCACATTATCCTGAACTGCTTAATTATATTTAATTAAATTGCTTTAAGAAAACACTTAATTAATTTCTAACATTGACTTGCCTAGCAAGTGTGGTGTTAGGCACCATCACGATCCCGAGGGTTGGGAATTTGGATCGTGACAAGTTAATCACAAGTCCTCAGTGGGTTCGACATCCGACTTTTAGTCACTTTATTACTTTACGACCGCGTATACTTACGTGTGCGTTTGGGAGCAACAAGTTTTTTCGTGTGTGTTTGGGAGCAACAAGGTAGCTGCCAGCGTCCGCGGGATCTTGTTACTCCTTCTATATTTCTTTCTGCTTTGTAATGATGTTTTGACATTGGATTGTATTAGTTTTGATACTTAGACGCTCATGACTTAGTGACACCCTGATGTTTGGGGCTGGTATTCCGCATTTTGTTTCTATTTTGAGTTTAACTTTGAGTTTTATGAAAAATTCCTGATATGGAAAGTTTTACATTTCCTTATATTTGATTTCTAAACTACTTTTGGGAAAGTCCGCTTGCGTAGTACCATCGATAGGCGTCATCACAATATGTTAGGTTTTGGGTCATGTCACTTGGCAAAGTTTTGTGCAAGCACAGAAATTAAGGACAGGTAGTCCTGAACTTCGAGTTCCAAGTTCAAAAGTTAAGGACATGTAGTCCTGAATTTAGAGTTACAAGTTCAAAAGTTAAGGGCAGGTAGTCCTAAACTAGACTTACAAGATCATAAATTAAGAATAGCTAGTCCTGAACTTACAGTAACAAGCTCATAAGTTAAGGACACTTGGTCCTGAATTTTATAAGCAGAAGGGTATTTTCGTCCGGGCAGGTAAAAATTTATTAAAGCAGTGGTTAAAGACTAAAGACATTTTAAACAGTAGTTTAAAAGTAGATACATGTGTTATTACTGGCTAACTGTGCACTTCTCCAAATGTGGGCATATATGCAAATGCCCAAAATTCTCCATTAAAAAAAGCCCAAGATAAAGCACATTCTATACAAACCCATTACAATTACACTAGCAGAACCCATTTCAAAGCGTGTAATTTTTATTTCTTGAAAAAGAAATTCTTTATTTATTTATTTATTATTATTGCATAGTGGATTGAAGAAGGGTAGGGGAAAGCGAGTAATGCTAATCGAGACTCCCACTGACATTCATATCACTATGCTATAAGCCATAGCAGTTATGAAATATGAATTTCACTTCTTAGTTAAAGACTATATTTGTTATTTTACTCGCAGCTTTCTTTTTTAATTCTGCTTTTCAGGATCGAGATAGGGAGTTTGACTCGTAAATAAGGAAACGGAAATTAAGAAGGGAATATGTCTTTCTTATGCCAAATAACTTGAACAGAAAAAAAGCATATTATTGTCCCTCAAACCACAGCAAATTTTCGGAAGATTGGTGAGATTAGAACTTACAACCATGCATTATCAAGTTACATTCAAACCTCTTTATAACAGTTTCGTTTGTTCCGAATATTTTTAGATATTATAGCGAATTGATGTTATAGAGAACATATATTATAACATAACATGAAAATTGGTTCCGGAAAAAGCTTGACTTTTATAATAAAGTATTATTATAGAGAGATCTCACTGTATAACTACTGGATTGACTCTAATCTCTTTGTCGTACAACAAACTTCACACACTGGATCGACTTATAGGTTCTTAATAATGGAAACAGCAAGTCCACCTCGAGAAAAACATCATATCAAACAAATTTTACCTTTTATCCCAATTTTAAAAAATTAAATAGACAGGTGAAATATGATCCACCATACAAATTTGAAGAGAATAGATGGTGGTGGAATCTAAATATCATTATGCATGGGGCAAAATTTGATGTTGGAAAGCACTTTAAGTGGAGGAAAAGCTGGTTTTTATTGCAGAAGATGAGGTTGCTATCGACTTGTTAGGTTAAAGGGTTGTAACCTAAGGTCCACCAATTCCAAACGTCCATTCTTGAAAAGGGCCTAGCTCATCAATCGATAAGAATTGCTTTGCTTTTTTCCGATAATCGTCATGTTCGAGTTAGTTTTTTATGTATCTCAATTAATCGCACATAATACTTGTTATCTCCTACTAATACGAGAAATAATATTTTTTTTCTAGCTCGCATTTGTATGCATATCTTCTTATGCCTGTGATTTAAAATTTGTCCGTGCTTTCCGAGGCGCTGCCTGTGACTCAGACAGCTCACGTACGGTTCGGGAGCCGAGCCCCTGCGCAGGGGCTTACGACCATGCTTGCCCTTTCTCCCAGATGGACCACCACTCTGTCCTCCTGTAGTCTTGACCTCTTGCTCTCCCTCTCGACTATGTCCCGCCTCTTAGGTGCCTTGCACCTGCGGGTGGCCGGTCGGATGCCTTTGTATGAATTAGCAATTTTTTATCCGTTGTTGATCCACTGTGGAGACAAGGTATATTCGTTATATCCTTCGTGTTTTTATTTAAATTTGAAGTATCAAAAAAGGAAAAAGAAAAGGGTTCTATGTGTATTAAAATGATACCTGCTGTGAGGAGACACTCAGAGTACCATTAGCCTACTAGTGTTGATGGTGACTATCACGGAAGTCATACCCATTAGTGTTTGGTTATCATAATTAATTTTTTACTAGAAAAACGACTTTCCAGAGCAGGTATTCCGCGTCTGGTTCAATAGGACAAGGAAGAAGAAGGTTTGGCAAGGCTTGCGTTTATAATTATCTTATCTTTAATTTTATATTACTTGATATAACTAACTCTTAGATACTATTATTAATTTTTAATACTCAAAAAAATTATCGAAACATTCTTCATATGTCGAAAATATTATTGAGCTTTATATCTTGTCGAGGAAAAAATTTCATTCACCAATCAAACACTAAAAAAGATCATAAAAATTGACTCCCTTTTTTACAACAAGGATTACACTATAGATTGGCAAATTAATGTGCTATGAAAGTCGTTGAACTCAATTTGCTTTCTTTCTCTTTCTGAGTCTCTGACTAAACCGTGCGGAGTATTCTCGATTTAGTATGTTATACTAGTATTAAGCATGATTTATCTTCTTTTTTTAATTCTTGGTATTTCCCAAAAATTCTTTTGACTTTGTTGAAGAGGAAGAGTTTGTTTTCCTCTTTATAATCTGCTAATGGACAAACTCCACGGCATCAGCGCATATGTGGTTCAATGATTCTTGACATTCTTGACATATTGGATCACTTGTTTCCATTTATCAGGAGAACGTGTAAATTGCAATATGTAAAAATGAACGATCTTTAGAACCGAACTGCATGATTGCCTTTAGATGAATGTGGCTTAATTTTGCCTTTTAGAGACCTTGATTGATAAGTATTGTCTCTTAGTTGAATTTGGCTCATATTTGGCATTTTCAAAGACCTTTCTCTTTGTTTCTTACCTGTTATTCAATATTTTACCTTGACTCCTCCACTAACTAAAATTTGCATTGCATGAATTTTATTAAAGGAAAAGCGTTTTCTATCTTTTTTTTATCCCAAAGCTCAAATTCATAACACCTCTAATTAAAACAAAAGGATCTTATCCGTTCCACCAAAATCTACTGTGGTTGGAAACCTCAATTGATTCTCTTAAAAGTTTACATCAAAATCCACGGATTGCAATTGACACATACAAATAATATTATAACATCATCACTTTTTTTTTCTTTTCAATATTATTATTTTTCTGCTTCTACACACGCTTGCCTTTCACCTGATACATGTTAGTAGGTCCCTCATTAACCCCTCAAAGATTCCCCAAAAATTATATTAACATCCACATGGAAACAAACGAACCCCATGTTATTGATTCCATCTTTATTTCTTTAAATTTTTCCAAACTCTAACCAATTAAGAAAATCATTTTCTTTTGAAATTTTTGCAAATTGAGCTATTTTATAGCTAATCATTAATTGCATAACCGCTGCAACTAGTTTACCACATATCCACACATATTAGTATAACAAATTTATTCATCAATTACATGTAAAATAAACTGCCAATCAGAAATTTTACGATTGGTATTCTTCAAATTAATCTTCACAAACTTACATATACGAAAAAAATAAACCAATGTACATATTAAATTATCTAGCTTAATTACTATACGAACATACTCCTAGATTTGTGTGTGTATATATATATCCTGCTACATTATCGCAAAAAACTTTTTCTTTATACAAGAACTCACTAATTTCTCATAATACCAAAAATACTACAGTACTATATCCTTCGCCATTTTTTTTTATTTTTTTTTTCGCTTCAGAGCAAGGTCTCCAATGGATCTAAATGTGCATTTGAATTTATAGCAACCATAATCTCAGAAGCTGACCATATGCGTGCTGCTTCTGTTAAATTGGAACCCAACTTTGAAGAAGAAATTTCATTACAGTCTGCAAAATATTTTCCACTCACATTTGCAAGTCTTGGATGAGTTGCTACATAGCAAGTTGTCGCAGCTGCCTGAAATTTAGATTCATGGAAATACAGAACAGTATATAAGTAATCANTTCGACAGGAAATCGGATTATGCTGTAGAAAATAGAATATCGTCAAATTCATTGAATAAATGAAGTGATAAACACGATATATATATATATATATATATATCGTGTTTATCACTTCATTTATTCAATGAATTTGACGATATTCTATTTTCTACAGCATAATCCGATTTCCTGTCGAATTATCATTAATACTAGAGCAAAATACTACTAATTAGTTTTCAAATATGCCTTTTCAACTTAACTTTAAATATTAAGTAGTACTTATTTTCCAAATCTCAACCAAACCATGCCAAACACCTATTAAAGCATATATGAGGAGAGGTCAAATATGAGAAAAATTACCTGTGGAATAGTCTTTAAAAGTTTTGAAGTCAAAAAGAACACCAGATCTGCATTTATAAAAAATAAAAATAAAAAATCATGAGTAATGGGGTTAGTTTTATGAAAACGAGACATCCTCTATTTCTGCAAGAGTAAGGCACTGACTTATTTGATAACTTAAGTTGCAAAAGAATATTTTTTTCTTATGAAACATTAACTATTTCAACTCTATTCCCCTATCTAAATACTTAGGTGACACTGATTTAGTTTCAGATTAGTTAATGAAAACCAGACTCTCGAAAACAATCTGAAATAAAAAAGGTACATACTAGGATTTTTTGGAGAAATTATTTTAAGTAGAATCTGGCTTATTTTTTGTGAAAACTTAAATTTAAGTTGTATTTTGTTTTGTAAAGTATTTAGCCTTGATTTTACGAAAATATTTTTTCGAAACAAATGAATGCTGAAGATATTCAAAAGGAAGCTTAATTTTTTTATTAGAACTAGAATCCAAAGATGTAGCTTAGCGATCTATGTAGTTGATAAAACAATAGAAGTGTGCGGTTCAAATTCTAACAAAAACAAAAGAATGTTAGATGATCTTTTCCTATCTGACTGATCTTTGGTAAGCAGAATTGATCAATATATGTGCTAGTGGAAGATAGCATATATCTAATAACATAAATCAAAGTGCGGAGGACTAGTTCGAACAGCACTGCCATAAAATTTCTGAATTAAAGGAGGCATTTTACTGAGTAATATAATTATATTTCAATGGTTGGTGAAATAAGGTAGGGGAGTAAATAACATACCAGTGACAGGGCCTTCGCGTTCTCTAGTTAGTCTAGTTCTAACAATCCCAGGATGAACACAATTGACTGTCACATTTGCCCCCATTTTCTGCAACATTTACAAGACAAAAAGGACAGATAATATTAATTTCTAGTATCTGAACATAACAATAATTCAGTCTTCCAAAAGAATCAGAAGCAAGCCAACAAATTTCACTTTTCCTAAAACAATAAATAACATTTTTTTTCAATAAAATAGGAGAGAAAATCTTGGACTTACTTTCAATATCTGAGCCAACTCCTTGGTATGCAAAACATTAGCCAGCTTCGAGAGAGCATATGCACGTGTCGCATCGTATTGACTGCCCATAGACCAAGACAAATTACTCTCTTTCATAATAAAGTCAAACTTGTTAACACAAATTATATGTTTAAAATTTTGCACAAAATATATAAGATTATATAGTCTTTTTTTTAATGATCACCGATGCGATAACGTTTAGCTATAAACTACGACATATTCTTTTATGTTTACTTTAAACATTGGTATTCAAATCAACTCATGTATTTCAACTATTCTATCAAATATATGTGGTATCGATTAGCTTTTTAACTAAAATTTATGACGATGGAAGCTGCCTACATCACACCCCTTGAGGCGAGATCCCTTAACCCTATGAAATAGGAAATGTTCGTGCACAATATTGTCCTTTTAATTGGACTATAATTTAAATTTTATAAAGACATAAAATGTGATTTCGTTTTCGAAAAAATAGTGAATGCGTGATACAAAAAATCCTATATTGTCTTGTACCAATAATGCATTTAATTCAGTACAAAGTCCTATGAAAGTAACGTAATGTACTTTTCCTTGTTTTTCAAAAGCGATAGCAACAGAGATATGAATAAAATTCACCTTTTGTCTTTAGTGATCAGTCGGAGATACTGAATCGAGTCGCCGGAAAACCAACCGTGTATGCTTGACGACACATTCACTATCCTTCCTTGAACGCTGGTTTCTTTGGCCGTCTCGATCATCTTCTTCAGTAACAGCTTCGTCAATAGGAAATGGCCTGTAGATATTCGCATACAAATTAAACAAACCAAACAGAAAATAATATAATCGGCTTAAAAAAATTCAGCACATGCATGTAAATGAAACAGAAAACGGTTTAATTTATCCAATAAATTTACCTAGGTGATTAGTAGCAAAAGTCATCTCAATTCCGTCCTCAGAAATGGCGTGCTGGTGAGCGAATTTCCCGGCGTTGTTTCTGCAATCAAACAGATAAAACGTGAACCTAAAAAATAAGTTTAAAAATTAAAACTAATAATCAATATATATAGTTGATCGAAAAAAGCTAAGCTGAATGAAGTAGTACTTACATGAGAAGA
>ML307308.1:0-56529 GCA_005239505.1 Nicotiana paniculata | reverse complement strand
GACTAAAATAAAAGAAGGTTTAATAAAAACTACTTAAATGAAATTATTGGACAAACAGTACAAGGGAAAATAATCATTCTTGTATAATACTCAAATTAGTAAATATGCACGTGAAGCCTAAAAAAAATAAAAATTGGAATCATAGTATTCAACTGACTTTTGAATCATCCCGCACATTCTTATTTAATTAATCTAAAAATTAATAGTCTTAAATGTATTTGAGCAAGAAAATAGAATGATATAAATATTTAAACATGAACAACACTAAAAATCAAGAAATATGGCAAACAATCATAAAAATAAAAAAAAAAGTATNTAATCTACTAGTTATAAAACTTCTAAAACCACGAACCCGAAACCACGAACGAAATCCACGAACTCGTTCTTTTCTTTTCTTTTCTTTTGCTTTCAATTTTTTTTTCTTTTCTCCTTTCTGCTTTCCAACCGTTCTTTTCTTTTTTTTTTCTTACTTTTTTTTTCTTCTTTTCTTTTTCTTTGCCGTCCTTTTTTCTTTTTCTTACTCTCTTTGTTTTCTTTTTTTCTTATTTTCTCTTTTCTTTCTTTTTCTTTTCTTTCTGCCGTCTCTCCCTTTCTTTTCTTCTTCTTCCTCTCCTTTTCTTTTCTTCTTCTTCCTCTCCTTTTTTTTTTGTTTTTTTTTCCAACACATATATATAAGATATGTGTGATGAATGGAGGAGTTAGAGTTGGAGTTGGAGTTGGAGTTGGAGTTGGAGTGGGGTTGAGAGATTTGAGGCTAAGAAAAAGGGATTTAAGAATTATTTGAGATAATTAGGATTGTTATAAGATTATGATTGTTTTTTTTTTGTTTCTTTTTCGTTTTTTTTTCTTTTACGTTTTTTTTAAACTTTTTTTTCTTCTAATTCTTAGATAAAAAATGGAAAATCATATATATATATATATACCAACGTTACTTTTAAACTTAAAAATAAGAAAACTCAATATTTACACTATAGTTTAAATTATGCAAAAAAAAATATATAATAGTTTACTTATTAAAATTCTAATTAAAAGATACTCCATATATATATTCACACTTTAAGAATGTGAGTATTATTATTATTATTTATTTACTTATTTTAATTAAATAAAATCTACTAAGTGTAAGATAAAAGCTTAAACATTAATATTAGGCCTAAAAGGAATATTTACACTAAAATAGTATAACATTTAGGTGTGGTCAAAAATTAGTTGTTCACAACGACCATGGTTAGATTTTGGGTCATGACAAGTTGGTATTAGAGCGTAGGTTACATAGTTCTCACGAGTCATGAGTGAGTTTAGTAGAGTCTTGCTGATCGGTACGGAGACGTCTGTACTTATCTTCGAGAGGCTGCAAAACCTTTAGGAAAACTTCACATTCTTGAATTCTTATCATGCGGTATTTATTCAGCTGGAAACGTAACTCTTTGAATTCCTTCCAGGCACTCGTATGTTCACATGAGCGCCCGGTATCATTTGTGCATCGACGACTTGTGATTCCCTGGATGAGGTGCGGGATGTGATTTCTGTGTGTTGATGTTGGGCCAATATGGAGGACTTGAGGCCGAATTTTGACTGTAGCTTGACCACTGAGGTGTTGATTGTGTGAGCGCGTGCTTGTGGACTTATATGTCTGATAGTGTCCCTATTAGTGGAAATGGTGGTTGGATGGATACGTGATGAGTATGATGTGACCGCGAGATGGGTTCATATGATTTGAATTTGACGAGAAGGTATTGCTGAAGGTTTCACCTAATTGAGACTCGAGGTATGTTTTTAGACTCGCTCGAGGACGTCTGTTTGTTTAAGAAGGGGAGGATGTAACGACGTGGCCTGTCGTTCTGAGAGTTATAGCCCCGTTTCCCCATTTATGCTTCTTTATGTATTGTTCAGCTATGTTGAGTTGTATCGAGTTGGTAGGCTTGGGTCCAGAGTAGTCTTGGAGTGAAATGAGACACTTAGTCTCTTAGTTAGAAAGCTAAGTTAGAAAAATCAACCGGAAGTTGGAGTATGTTCGTAGTGTTATTTGTGACGTGTGTGCAAAATTTGAGGTCATTCGGACGTGGTTTGATAGGTTTCGGCGTCGTTGGCGAATTTTGGAAGTTTAGAAGTTCTTATGCTTGAATCCGAGGTTGATTCGGTATTTTAGTGTTGTTTTGGGTGTTCCGAAGGTTCGACTAGGTTCGTGTAATGATATATGACTTTTTAGAATTATTGGTTGATGTCCCGAGGGCCTCAGGTGAGTTTTAGATATGTTTGGGTTGTGTTGCGCTCATTTTTGTTATGTTTCGACGCTATTTTTTCAAGCATAAATGATATCATATTGAACAAATGAGCTCCGATTTCTTTTTTGATTGAAGCATTAGATCCGTATCATAATTACGGACCCGTAGCAAAAAGAATCGTCGAATTTGGACATCGTATGAGAATTTTATGGTCATTTTACTAGGTTGTTAGATTTTTCAATTTAATTACGAAATTGCCACTGACGGCGTATTTAAAAATCTGCATTATGTGCAAATATTGAAACCAACATATCTCCTTCATTATAAGGTCAAATTGAGTGATTAAAAAATCTAACTTAACTAAAATTTCCCAATAAATCTATTAGAGGCATAAAAAGTGAGTTTTGGGTTCATTTGACACGAGAAACGAGGTAGAATAGGTGGCAGAAAAATATATAAAATAAGGGTTTGTTTATTCGGTCATATTTTGAGTTGGGGAGCTCGAATTTGGGCGATTTTGAAGGCAGTTTTCACCATATGGATTGGGCTATGTGTTCTCTACTCGTTTTGGTTATATTTCATGAATCCATCTTTGTTTTTGAGATTTGATTGATTATTTCAAAGTAAAATTGAGGGAGTTAGGGCTTGAGTTTTGGAGAGTTTTAAGTGAGGATTTGAGGGACCAAACAGAGTCATATTTTGATGAATTTTATATGATTAGACTCGGGAGAGGATGAGGTTTATTGTTCTAACATTTTTGACTGTTCCGAGACGTGGGCCCGGGGGCTGGGTTTTGGTCGACTTCAGATTTTTGGCATATTTTATAGTTTTTATTGTGGAATTTGATTCTTTAGCACATGTTGATGGTATTAATCTGATCATGCCTAGATTCGGAGCTTTTGGAGACCGATTCCAGAGACGAGGGCATCCCGGAGTAGGATTTTTGCTGTTAAGGTAAGTAACAGTTTTAACTCTGGCTTTGAGATCGTAAACCCGGAGAATTTGATATCATGTGATTGTTTGGAGGCGATACCCACGCTAGGTGGTGGGCGTATGGGTGTGCACCATGAGGGATTAAAAATTGGTCTGTCCCTTGAGGTTGTGAGGCCTAATAGCCATTATCTGTGTTTATGCATTTACTTATTGTTGAACTTGACTGCCTTTATGTTAGATATCATGCTTAGGCTTTATTCATGTTCAAATCACTTGTACTCAGTCATATAAATTATTGTACATGTTTACCTCAGTCTCTATTATTTTGCTGACATGCTGTGATACTTGATGTGGGATGTGTCCCCCTTATTTGTTGATGATGGTGAGGCTAGAGAGGTTCATGACTGAGTTAGACCGATGGCCTGTTGTGAGATATTTGATATGATATAATTGATACCATAGCATGTGAGTTGTCCGCTTAGCACGTGAGTTGACCGTGCGGATCCAGGTATTGATACCATAGCGCGTGAGTTGTCCGCGTATCATGTGAGTTGACTGTGCGGATCCAGGTATCGATATTATGGCACGTGAGTTGTCCATGCAGCACGTGAGTTGTCCGTGCATAGCGCTTGGTCTTTGGGAGCTCCTCTGGAGCCTGTACACCCCCAGTGAGCGCATGTACCTATTGGGTGTGTGTATTGAGTGCTGAGTGCCGAGTGCCGAGTGCCGAGTGCCGAGTGCCGAGTGCTGAGTTGTAACGACCCGACCGGTCATTTTGAGCTCTAATGCATCGTTCAACGATTTGAAGTTGTGAGCATCTTTGTTTCAGGTATTATGACCCGTGCGCGTGGTCGGAATTGAATTCCAGGAAGTTTAGAATTGATTTGGAAAGGAAATTCTCATTTCAGAAGCCTTAAGTTGAAGAAATAAACCAAGATTGGAATTTTGAGTAAACGATCTCCGAATCAGGATTTGAAGGTTCCAGCAGGTTCATATGATGATTTTGGACTTGGGTGTATGTCCGGATCGGGTTTTGGATAACCCGAGAGTGTTTCGGCGCATATTGTGGAAGTTAGCATTTTAGAAGGATTTCATGAATTTGGGCTTGAAGTGCATATCGGTGAGGTTGATGTCCGTTTGGGGTTCCGAGTCTGGGAATAGATCCGTATGATGATTCTGGAAGTGGGAGCGCGATCGGAAATGAATTTGGATGTCTGTAGGTCATTTTGGAGTCATTTGGCTAAAGATAGAAATTTGAAGGTTTTTAGGAAATCCGACCGGAAGTGGAAGTTTTGATATAGAGGTCAGAATGCAATTCCGGAAGTTGGAGCAGGTCCATAATGTTGAATATGACTAGTGCACAAAATTTGAGGTCAATCAGGCGTGATTTGATAGGTTTCGACGTCGGATGTAGAAGTTTGAAATTCTAAGTTCTTAAAGAATTGGATTTGAGTGCGATTCGTGATTCCGACGTTGTTTGATGTGATTTGAGGGCTCGATCAAGTCCGTGTTATGTTTTAGGACAGGTTGGTATGATTGGACGGGGTCCCGGCGGCCTCGGGTGGATTTCGGGTGGTTAACAGATCAAGATTTGAAATTTGAAGAAGTTAAGATTTGCTGTCATCTAGTGTAACCGCACCTGCGATGATTTGGCCGTAGGTGCGGCTAAGGGCACCGCAAGTGCGGGAGTTTGGTCGCGCCTGCGGTATCGCAGGTGCGAAGAGGGATCGCAGGAGTGGGATTTTTAGTGGGTTGAGTCAGAGCCGCACCTGCGATGGATTTTCCGCAGGTGCGGAGCCGCAGGAGCGGCTATTAGACCGTAGGTGCGGAAACGTGCCTGGGCAGAATGTTTTAAAATCGGCTTTGAGCCATTTCTCTATCATTTTTCTTTGGGTTGAGACGATTTTGGAGAGCTTTTCAAGGCGGATTTCACCATCATAAATAGGTAAGTTGTTCTACTTGGTTCTAAGGTCAATTACAAGATATTGCATGAATTTTTGAGCATGAAATTGGTAGGAAAATTGGGAAACTTTGAAGAAACCTAGAATATGGAAAATGTGGATTTTAGCCACGAATTGAGCATGAATATTTGAGAAAATTATATATTTGAGTTAGTAAGGCTATGGGTAGAACCTACCTTCGAGAAATTTCAGATTTCGGGCACGTGGGCCCGAGGGCATTTTGGTCATTTCACCGAGTGGGGTTGGGAAAGTACATAATCTGAATTTGTTGTGAGTATTAGGATGAATTTTCATTGCTTTGTCATTTATGTGGTAGTTTCGGAGCATTATGCGTCCGTTGGAGTCATCGGAAGGGCTTGGAGGCCGGTATTGGAATTTCAGAGCGAGGTAAGTCTCCTTTCTAACTTTGTGAGGGGAAATCGTCCCCCTAGGTGAATTGATTCAGTACATGCTATTATATTCGGGGGATACGTATGCACGAGGTGGCGGGAGTCCGTGCGTAGCTACTATTATGCCATGTTCGGGTAGCCTAGGACCCACTAGCCTGCTTTATGTGTGTACCTGTAACCCTGCTTGTATCATTGCACTGTTAATATGACCGGAAGCGTAATTAAATATTTAAAAGAAATCTAGAGATCATATTGTTAATCTCCTAAAAAAAGAGAATTTGTTTCCGCTGTGAATATATGTGTACCTGGACTGGATTGTATCCTGGAGTATCACTACATTTGACAAATGAGTTTCAAAAATAAAGATTTCAAATCTATATTTCATATTTCTTTTAATAAAGATTTTTCCACATTCCTGAGAAAAAACCCCCAGTTTTCTTGATAAAAATATGATTTTATTGTGTGGATATGTGAATGGTTGGGTGCCTGAGTCGCTTGAGTGATTCGCGAGCAGGAGGACTCAGTATTTGTGTATGTATTCATATGAGCACCTGAGTCGCATGTATGATTCGCGAGCAGGCTAGCCGTATTATGTAATCGCGTCGCATGATCGGTTCGCGAACGGGGCAGATAGATGCATCTATGGTTCGAGCCGGTCGACCTCTCGGCAGTGCATAGTTTATTATTGTTGGTCCGCGCCGTTCGACCCTCGGCATTGCTTGCGCATGATATTTGCTGCGTAGTTGCTATGAGATTTGCCTGATTATTGGCCTGAAATGTTAAAATTGTCAAATTTAAATGATGAAGATTTAAAGTTATTAAAAAGACTTTTCGAAGAAGTTATTCCTTCCGTTAATCTATTATTATTTGACTAAATCACCATGTTGATTAATTGTGAATATGACGAGGATATAAAGTGTTAAATGTGAACGAAATGGAAGGATGTTTAAATCCTGTTTTATAAATTGTCTACGATAAAAATCATGCTTAGTGTCACTCTTAAATATATTAAATGGACCTTTAGTAAGTGTCTAAATTGACCTCTCGTCACTACCTCTCTGAGGCTAGGCAGGCGACTTACTGAGTACATGTTATTTTCGTACTCATACTACATTTGCTGTGCATTTTATTGCATAGATACTTACATAGCGAATGTGGAGGACTCGGAGACTCAGGCGAGCTACATCTTCCGGAGGTGATCCGCAGCTGACAGAGTCACCTTCATACTGTATCTATTTCATTTTTAATTTCCTTATCCAGTTGTATTTCAGACAGGCTTTGTGATATTTGTGAAATTCTTAGAAATAGCTCATGTACTTGTGACACCGGGTTCTAGGATATGTATGGGGATAATTGTTTAAGTGGAAATCTTAGATCACTGTTATTAAATAACAGAATTTATTTGCTGTCATATTTAATTTACGAAAATTTATTGACTTGATTATGAAATGCAAGAAAAGGTATCGGTTTCGAAAATGTTAAAACATGAATGTATTCAATTAATTTAAGGATTTGGCTTGCCTGACAGTGGTGTCCGGCGCCATCACGACCTATGGATTTTGGGTTGTGACATGAGTAATGGAGTGACATTGCTGTAAGGTTTCATTTACTTTTGTTGTTGCTCCATTTACCTGTTAATTTCTTTGTAGCATTTGTTGATTTATGAAAATTACCTGCTTACCCATGTTTATACTTAATTATGGAAATAAATAATTGAATTTTTCTGCTTAGCTCTTCACTATTACTCAGTTCCTTAGTTATTTTTTTACTACTGAGTCGGTTGTACTCATGCTACACCCTACACTTTATGTGCAGATCCAGGTGAGTTAGAGCGCATCAATCGTTGAGTTCAGGACGACTATCTTTGGAGACTGCAAGATAGCTGCTAGCGTCTGCAGGACCTTGTTACTCCTTTTATCATCTATTTCTTCTCTTGGACAGTTAGACAATTTATATATCTTAGTTCATATATTTAGACGCTCGTGACTTAATGACACCCCGATATTTGGGGCTCGTTTTCGTATTTTCATTAATTATATTTAGAGTTGATTTAGTTTATGAAAAAATTTAAATGTTGGAAATGTTTTATTAATTTCTTATAATCGATTTAGTAGTAATATTTTGGGAAATAGGCTTGCCTTGTAACATGATAGACGCCATCACGACCATGGTTAGATTTGGGTCGTGACAATTCACTAATTGTGTAATAGAGTGATGGAATGCTTGATGAGCATGGTAATGGAGACATCGGTTCTCCTAATAATAATCATGACCAAGGTACTAATGATGTTATTCATGTGCATGAGACTACCCAAATGAATATGATAAGCTAAGTCAACCACAGAGATACCAATATTCTTCATGGTATATTAGGAGGCATGTTTTATTTTCTTAATTATTTTACATGTTTATACAATCAACACGTAAAGTTATTTTAATATCTTTTATTATTCTTTTAACTAGACTGGTTGGATAGTGTGGGTGAATGTCAGAAAGATTTTTCTACGTTTGATGGTGGTGATTATCCGATTCTAAGGGAGTCTCAGATTGCTATACTTGAATAAACTGTTGTTCAAAAAGCTGTTGAGGTGCCAAATGACCCAATGCTAAAACAATCCACAAGAGTATGATGTATTGGAGAATATGAGAAGTCTCCATATATGCCACTTGATTCAGGAGATTGTAGTTTTGCAGCACTAGTGCCTAAGCAATATTTTAATCTTAAGCATCCTTTTAACGTTGACATTAGGATTGAAATTGATCTTGCTTTGCGTTGGGCTTTTGGTCAATTTGTTAATGCAGGGACGTATAAGAAACCCAAGTAAGCTAATTTTTAATATGTACCTTAAATTTTATTATTTAATAATTATTTCTTTTTTGAATTTTATATTTTTATATTTTTTTAAGCGTGGGTGCGATCTACAAAAAGGGAAAAGATTGGATTCAGCCTTATGTCTTTGGAGATCATCATATTGTCAAGAAAGAACGATGCCACACTTTGAATTACAATGGTCGAAATTTGGACGACACAATATTATTTTTGTACTCCTTTTACATTAGATTATATCATTGTATATATGTATATATATGAAGTTAAATCCCAATATATGTTCTGTTATACATGTTAATTTTAAACCAATATGTATAACGCCATGTGTCACGACCCAAAACTACAAAGGTCGTGATGGCGCCGGACACCACCGTCAGGCAAGCTAATAATTAAATAGTCGAAATAAATTCCTGTTTAACATTTATGAATAATCATTTCCTTTCACTTAATTATATATTAACCAAAATAAAATCAGTTAAGTAAAACAATGGTTTGAATATTCCATTTTAGCAAATATATCCCAACACATCCCAGAACCCGGTGTCACAAGTACATGAGCAATTTTTTAAGAATTTATACAATCAACACAAAGCTTGTCCGAAATACAAATTGGACAAGGAATTTAAAATGAAAATAAATACAGTATGAGGGAGACTCTGTCAGCTGCGGATCGCCTAAGTCTCCAAACCAGCCATGTCATTATGAAAGTACTTGTGCAATAAAAATGCACAGCAAGTGTAACATGAGTACAAAAACAACGTGTACTCAGTAAGTCGCCCGCCTAACCTCAGAGAGGTAGTGACGAGAGGTCGAATTAGACACTTACTAAGGTCCAACAACTTAATTTAACATCACATGATGAACACGGTAGGCATGTAAAGGTAGTAAAACATCAAATATATAAGGCACTGAAATCCAAGTAAATACTGGAAGTAAATAACTAGTTACTGCCTCCTCATTTCCCCCCAAATGTCTTAATTAAATAATTACTTCTTTATTTTCCCCAAAATATCTTATCACTCCAAAAATCCATGAAAAAAAAACATTTAACAATTTAGTATGTGCATACGGGATAAGGACAACCGTCCTGAGCCATCATAATAATCATCTCTGTGCACTACCGAGGATCGAACGGCCCGTAACATAAGTGCACCTTTCAAATAAAATAATCATGTCTATGCACTGCCGAGGGTCGAATGGCCCGAACCATAAGTGCATCTTTCAATAAAATAATCATATTTGTGCACTGCCGAGGATCGAGCGGCCCGTACCATAAGTGCATCTTTCAATCCGCCGTGGCGTACGACCTGCTCCAATGAGAGTGGGGGAACTAACACTCCGCTCGCAGAATGTAAATTTGCGAAGCGGTCACATGCAGACATGCACAATCAACAATCCACCGCGAATACGTCGGGAAAACAAATACTCAAGTAAATGACATATTTCTCTTTTAAAAACCACAAAATAGTATTTAAATCCTTTCTCGAAATTCATTGCCAAGTTTTTATACTGATCAATAACATAACCTTATCCGGAAATACAATTGCCCACGAAGGAAATCAATTCTCTTTTAGATGATTAAGAAAATAAACTCTAGTCTTCCTTAGTCATTCAATAAAATTTCGATTATATTAGCAGTCTAATGTTACAAACAAGATCACAGGTACAACTGGTAAGGCATGCTAGTGGGTCCTAGGCTACCAGACATTGTATAATAGTAGCTACGCACGGACTCCTGTCACCTCGTGCAAATGTATCCCCCCGCAGATAGTAACACATACTTAATTAGTTCATCTAGGGGGACAATGCCCCCTTACAAAGTTAGAAATGAGACTTACCTCGCTCCGAAATTCCATAACTGGCGTCCAAGCCCTTCCGATGACTCAAATCGTTGCAGAACGCTCCGAAACTATCGAAACAACGACAAACCAATGAAAATATAATCTTATATTGCAAAAATTCCAAATTATATAATTTCCCAAATCTGATCAGTGAAATGACCAAAATGCCCTCGGGTCCACGTGCCCGGAATCCGAAATTTCTCGAATATAAATTCTACCCATAGCTCTACTAGTTCAAATATACAATTTACTCTAAATTCCATGCTCAAATTCATGGCTAAAAATCCAAATTACCATTTTTTAGGTTTCTTTAAGATTTCCCTATTTCCTACCAATTTCCATGTCTAATTCTATGCATATACTTGTATTTAACTTTAGAAAAATGAAGAAAATACTTACCTAGTGATGCTTGATGGAAACCCCCTCTTGAAGCTCCTCAAAATCGCCCACATCCATGAAACAAATGAAGGAAATGGCTAACATTTTGCATATAAATTAATCTGCCCAGGCCCCAATTTACTCTCTGCGTTCGAATACACCCGAACGCGTTGGCGTAGCTTCCTCGAGCCAACACTCCACGTCCGTGGTCCCCTCTCTGCGTTCGAATAGGCTAAAGGGCCCCCAGGCCCCCTTTCCTCTACGCGTTCGCACACTTTACCCCGCATTCGCTTAGAGTTCACACCCCAAGCCACCGTGTTCGCACTCCCTTTTCTGCGAATGCACAAGCCAATCCAGCAGCCCTCAAATTTCCTTCTATGCGATCACACAAGAGGGACCACGATCGCATAGCACACAAGATACACCAGAAGAAAGCAGCAACAAAGCAGAGAAAAATGGTCCGAAATTGCTCCGAAACACACCCAAGACCCCCGGGACCCCGTCCAAATAACACGACTAAGTCCCATAACATCCCACGAACTAGATCGAGTCCTCAAATCACATCAAACAACGCCAAAATCACGAATCGCACTCAAACTCAAACTTTATGAACTTTGAAATTTCAAACCTCTACATTCGATGCCGAAACCTATCAAATCACATCCGATTGACCTCAAATTTTGCACGCAAGTCATATTTGACATTACGGACCTGCTCCAACTTCCAAAATCGCATTCCGACCCCGATGTCAAAATTTCCACTTCCGATCGGATTTCTCAAAAATCTTAAAATTTCTATCTTTAGCCAAATGACTTCAAAATGACCTATGGGCATCCGAATTCACTTCCGATCGCGCTCCCAACTCTAGAATCACCATACTAAGCTATTCCCAGGCTCGAAATCCCAAACAGACATCAATAACTCTGAAATGCCTTACAACCCAAATTTATGAAATTCTTCTAAAATGCTATCTTCCATAATATACGCCGAAACGCTCTCGGGTTATCCAAAACCCGATCCGGACATACGTCCAAGTACAAAATCATCGTACGAACCTGCAGGAACCTTCAACTCCTGATTCTGAGGTTTTTTATTCAAAATTCCAATCTTAGTCCGTTTCTCCAACTTAAGGCTTCTGAAATGAGAACTTTCTTTCCAAATCAACTCTAAACTTTGCGAATTCAATTCCGACCACACCTACAAGTCATAATACCTGAAATGGAGCTGCTCACGACTTCAAACCGTTGAACGACGTGCCAGAGCTCAAAATGACCGGTCGGGTCGTTACATTCTCTCCCACTTAAATAGACATTCGTCCTTGTATGTGCTAAGAACTGCTCTGGAGTTATCTGAAATCACTGCTTAACACCCCAAGCACCTGCCCGTGCTACCACAACCCAATTGAGTATATTATCTTGACCAAATTTGAAGATTTCTTCTTTATCCATATAATAAGCTCATAATCCAGTTCCAACACTTGAAATTTCTCTGCCAGGCCTAGTTACAATACATAAACACCGTATCAACTACCACACGACATACCAAAATATGACTGCATACCCTTGCTAAATTAGCACCATGCACTGCATACTTCATCATCTGACCATNTATATATCATGAGGTATACATCCTGCAAATATGCTGGCGATACCACCACAACGGAGGAGATGGTAGAAATTCATAATTAACTACCGAGTTAACAAATCATTGAATATCTCCTCTTGACTAGAATCATCACCTCATTACAAACCAAATAATGGTATTTGTTCTTTAATATACACTTCACATAACCTTATCGCACTGATCCCTGATCCGATAATCTCGTCTCTCCCAGTATGAACTGCTTAGACAACAATTCACCCCAAACATGACCAACAACCTCACATAATACCACATTGTGCCAATAGGCCATAATTCGAACATGATAATAAGAAACGACTCAGGAAGGGACTATTCTAATCACGCAACTTATTATGAACCCTTCTCAGAAAATAGAAAGTAAAACATAAGAAAATAAATATAGGAACCTTACTCATCATCACACTATTGCAGCGTGCAACCCCAAACAAATAACATACCCGTGGCGGCGTGCCACCCGATCCCAATAACATACTCGTGGCGGCGTGCCACCGGATCCCATCATAAAATTCACATAAGGAAATTGGACCTGAATTGCTCACTATTACAAATTACTGAATATCGATCATAAGCACGCTAAGTGCATAATACCATCTTGGGGAGACTGATAAAGCCATATGCTTACAAAGCTCAAGAGCTGTCCTGCTCACATAACATCATCACTACGCGGAGATCTCGACACATAAGAAATTATCAAGCCGTTTCACAACTCACACGGAACAATCGTATTATTACATGAATTTGACGAAGAAGGAACAACACCTGATATCCCAACACCCCTACTTGAGGAGCGCTATACTGAAATGAACATATCTGCCTCACATGAAGCCCATAATCATATCTAAATCCATCCACAAACATCGAGTCTACCTTTCTTGCACCAAACTAAGCTAATAGCTTTACCTGGGTCCATATTAACCCACTTTCTCTTATGATACACGAGAACAACCATCATAGCCGGGACAAACACCCCACAATCCACAACCAAATGAACTGAACGCCTTCCAGGCATAAATTCTCAATTAAGAAATATTGCACTTCCTTATACTTGGTCTAAATCTTCAATCAATCAGTTGACTACATGTTACACTTATACAATCTTCTCGTGGTCACGCTTCCACGACCTTCCACACAAGGTAGCAAGTCTGCACATCCACCACTGGCCATACTACGCTGTAAGACAAATCAAGAACCCATAACCAGGGTATAAAGCCTCTTCCACCGAATATCAATCTCAGGTGACACTGAAGATAACACCAGCTTACTCTAAACTTCCAAATAATTTTTTCTTGCTCTTACGAGGTCATGACATCCTTATTAATACCAAACCGCAATCTCGATTCTTACTCCCAGTTACATACTGCTTAACGCACCTAACATGCCAATAGGAGGTAGCGCAAGAATTCCATTATAACTTCTGAACCACCAATAGGGTGAACACTTCATCATATAGAAACCTTTTATTTAACTCAATTCATGAGTACCATCTCAACACACGAGTGAATTCCCACAATCACCCAACATACAAATCCTTAAGTAGTAGTCTATACCACCATAACCCTTTCGAGATTCGCCTACACCTGACAGCCCATAACACTCAAATGCTCCCACATGAAATTCATTACGACGGTCGACAAGCCCTGCACACACCGGCACAACCACGTGCATAACTTAATCACATCGAAGGAACTAATCACTTCCGTAAGAGTGCCATTTCAACCATGGCTAATCAATTTATCTTCTTTTAATCATCTTTAATTGCCTCAGGAATAACATCAACTTCCTTCAACTTACTGCAAACTCAACCCTTACTCATCCCGAGTGACCTTGATTCACGAGGCTATGCTGCCTAAATCCCGCAACTCGTCTCATACCCTCCTGAAAATCTTTCTACAACCTGGAGTTTATTTCTCTCACCCCTCTAATACTATCCTACACGTTGAAACATATCATAGAACCCCAACCATTTTCCTTTTCTCAGGAATTACGCTGCATAAGCTCAATCCTTGATCATACTGCCGCCTGAAATCCTTAAACGCCGCTTCTTAACTTTTGAATTCACTAGGACCGCTATTGAGAGTCACCCACTCTGACTGACCACGAATACAACAACTCGAAGGATCTTCAAGCACATGGACACCCTTTTCAATGAACCACGTGACCGAGTCACTATCCTGACAACTCACCTATGCCTTAAGCAAAATTCTGAATCTTCCAAAGCCTAACCCTGGTCTGACATGGCCAACTTTTGCACACATTCATCAAATCCCACGCACAATCACCATTTTACTCCTTTCCCTTAGCTGTAATAACTTGCCAACACGCCGACAATCCGTAACCCTATGTTAACACAATCCTGCAACCCAACTGCAGATGGTGGGACTCCCCCACTTTACGACTGCTCGACTTCCGCTTCCTACACCTGGCCTCCTAGAAATGGAACCACCGCTTAGCCTCAATTCAATATCATTCTCTGTAGCCCTTAAACCAGCAGATCACCACGACTTCCATCTCTCTGAAGATCACCTTTCACTAGCATGCCTTCATTATCAACACTTATCCGATACTGAACCACCGCACTTTACGGTCTCTGCCAACCGCATTCTTCAATACTTCTTCACAATACTCTGGCCCCATACACCCGAAGAAACAATGCCACTGATGAACTTAACACATTCCATCCGATCAAGGACGATGATAACACATCACAGGGGAATATTCCACCTTACTTGAAAACACCAAGCCTTACTATTTTATCAACCCTAACCGGTCCATTCATAATCCAAATGACTTTCCTCTACCGGAACAAAAATACCGAAATCTCAAAATCACGCTCTGAGAAGACCTCCCTTCAAACCATTCATCAAGACTCAACATATGGGCAAACGTTCTACCATCATATTGACATCGCGCGATAACCAATCGTAATCATCACAACCTGAGCATAACCCCAACGCTCTCAGAAACACAGCTACTGAGCTGAAACAACATATTATCCTTCCATAGGGCAACGACAATAGCCTCAATCAACTTCTCAGGGAGGAACATCCCGCACCGCATCCAGGGCACCATTTCAATTCCTCAAGTTCCTGATTCATAGCAAGCGTTTCGCGACGCGTAAGATTGAGTATGAATAAACATAGGCATAAGCCTCAAAGGAATCAAATCGCATGATGAGGAATCAAGAAGGGAAGTACTCCTAACAACCCTGTAGCCTCTCGAAGATAAGTATAGACGTCTCCGTACCGATCCGCAAGGCTCTACTAGACTTGCTCATGACTCGTGAGACCTAAGGGAACCTAGAGCTCTGATACCATGTTGTCTGACAATGGTGTTCGACACCATCACGACCTTACGGATTTTGGGTCGTGAAAACAAGGTACCGTGATCGCATAGCACACCAGATACACCAGAAGACAGCGGCAGCAAAGCAGAGAAAAATGGTCCGAAATTGCTCCGAAACACACTCGAGGCCCCCGGGACCCCGTCCAAATCACACGACTCAATCCCATAACATCCCACAGACTAGCTCGAGGCCTCAAATCACATCAAACAATGCTGAAATCACGAATCGCACTCAAACTCAAACTTTATGAACTTTGAAATTTCAAACCTCCACATTCGATGCCGAAACCTATCAAATCACGTCCGGTTGACCTCAAATTTTGCACGCAAGTCATATTTGACATTACGGACCTGTTCCAACTTCTAGAATTGCGTTCTGACCCTGATATCAAAACTTCCACTTCCGGTCGGATTTCTAAAAAATCTTCAAATTTCTATTTTTAGCCAAATGACTTCAAAATGACCTAGGGGCATCCAAATTCTCTTCCGACGCGCTCCCAACTCTAGAATCACCGTACGAAGCTATTCCAAGGCTGGGAATGCCAAACAGATATCAATAACTCTGAAATGCCTTACAACCCAAATTTATGAAATTCTTCTAAAATGCTATCTTCCATAATATACGCCGAAATGCTCCCGGGTTATCCAAAACCCGATCCGGACATACGCCCAAGTCCGAAATCATCGTCCGAACCTGCAGGAACCTTTAACTCCTGATTCTGCGGTTGTTTACTCAAAATTCCAATATTAGTCCGTTTCTCCAACTTAAGGCTTCTGAAATGAGAATTTTCTTTCCAAATCTCTAAAATTTGCGAAATTCAATTCTGACCACACCTACAAGTCATAATACCTGAAATGGTGCTGCTCATGACTTCAAATCGCTGAACGACGCGCTAGAGCTCAAAACGATCGATCGGGTCGTTACACCATATATATATATATATATATATATATATATATATATATCAATATGTTCTAGTGATCCCTCACTTAATTGCCTTACTACTGTGGATTATTTGAACGGTTATACTTTGGTGAACTAATGTATGGTTAATGCTTCAGGTGAATAGCAAGCTTACCAAGTTGATTTTCTATTATTGCTTTTAAGGAGTTGAGAGCTCACATGAAATAAATTGATAACATATCTCCTTACATTAGGTAATGCACAATATGATAGGCCGAATTTGTGTATAATTGAAGATTATCTGCGTGCCTTCTTATGCCAAAGTAATCGCTCTAGAGTCATTCTTTTTGTGCAGTTGTATGTCCGTTGTCTAGTCAGAGATTCTGATGTTTTTATCTTCTTGTGTACAATACTTATTATATCATGTTTTCGGAGGGAAGTTTTAGAATCTTGATTTTCTGCTAGTTATGCATGCCCGTATTTGGTGTTTTACTGCGTGATGCATTACTAATTATAGTTTCTGCAACCTGATATCTATTTTCCCTAGTATAACTTTTTAGAGAACTCTATGTATATATTTAAATCTATATATATATATATATGTTAGTCGTACTGTCATTTATAACCATATATACATAATGAAATTAACTGTATAACTGCCATGTATAGTTGTATATTAAAACACTCAGCTATATGGATATTGGGTATATCTACATGTATATCAAACCCAAAATTTATTAACTACATGTATATCTTGTAGTTGATTTATTTCCCATGTACTGACATGTATATTTCTTAAATGTATATCCTGATGTATATCAAATATTAAAACACATAACTATATGTGTACATTAATTTATTTCATATGTATCAAGACATTAATTGTATACCATACAATGTTTAACTTGAAACACATCTGTCTTTGCTTACATACTTAGTTTTTTTAAAATCTTTAATTGTTATATTTATTGAATGAAATCTGTTTTTATGGCAACATAGTGATGTCATCTTCTACTATCTAAGAAAAAAAAAGTATGATTTTAACATTCCAAAGTTCTTCACCACAACAAATTTTCCATTTTGTGTTAAGGTAAAATCATTGTATGATCAATTTCTTGCGAGCAATAGGGACTATGGTGTCATCCCTAAGAATCATGAAATAGCTGTGTAACGACCCGACCGGTTGTTTTGCATTATCGGACGCCGTTCCCCTAAACGAAACTTCTCATAGCGACTTTTTATGATTTATGACTTGCGGGGACTGGTAGTCCGGGATTCGGAGGTGTTTTGAGTGCTATAGGAACAATTGATTCCTTAAGGTTGGCCTTTACGGCCAAGTTTGAATTCGGTCAATATTTTGGGTAAACGATCTCAGAATCGAGTTTCTTCGGTTCCGGTAGCTTTGTGTGATAATTTCGGACCTTGGCGTATATTCAGAATGGGTTTCTGATGACCCAGGGGCATTTCGGCGCCCAATATTGAAATAAGAAGTTTCTTAAGTTCATATTTTGGTTTGGGACGTGTTTTGGTATTATCGAGGTCCGAACGGAATTTCGAGATCGGGAATAATTCCGTTATGTTAATTATGACTTGCCTGCAAAATTTGGTGTCATTCCGAGTTGTATAGGTCGGTTCGGCGCATGATTAACGAAGTCTAGAAAACTTAAAGTTCTTAAGTTTGGTTCTTGGGGTTTGGAGGTGTGATTTTGAGTTTTAGCGTTGTTTTTGGTGTTCCGAAGGCTCGATCAAGTCCGTATTATGATTTGGGACTCGTTGGTATATTTGGACTAGGGCTCGGGTGGGCCCAGGTGCCTCCCGGGCACCTAACGGGGCTAAAAACCAGCAAAACATAGTTGCTGGTGCACCTGTTCTGGTGTGACCGCAGGTGCAGTTGCCCAGTCGCAGGTGCGGGACCGCTGCTGCGGTCCCCATCATCGTAGGTGTGATCCCCAAGTGGCTTGGCCAATTATCGCAGGTGCGGACAATATTCCGCAGGTACGAGACTACAGGTGCGGTCTCCACTCCGCAGGTGCGGGCCGAGGCTTCCCTGCCCATTTCCGCAGGTGCGGTCCTCGAGCCGCAGGTGCGAAAACACTGCCAGACAGTGTGTTTTTATACACGGGTTTTAAACCCATTTTCTCATTCCCTTCTTCTTCCTTGGGCGATTTTCCACCATTGTTGAGGGGCTATCGACCTGATAATTTAAGGTAAGTAAACTTTACTCAAGAATTAGCTTCATGCATGGATTTCTAGCTTAATTAACTACATAAATTAATGAAAAATCAGGTATTGGGTAGTAACCTAGAGCTTGTGATAATTTGAGAACTTTCCCGTGAATTTGCTATGAAATCAAGTAAGAATCGTATATTAATGATCCTTAGGCTTGGGGTGAGTGTTCCTTTCGAGAATTATTTGAATCCAAGCGTACGGGCCCAGGGTTGGATTTTAGGAATTTCTCAAGAATGTTAAATTATTGAAAATTAGGATAATTTCCCCATTTTGAGCATGCATTGATGTCATTATACCGTATTTGGCTAGTTGCGAGTCCTCGGGTGTAGAGTTCGGAGGTTCGGGCGCATCCTTGGTCAGAGGGGTAGATTCGACCCGAGGTGAGTCTCCTTTCTAACCTTGTAAGAGGGAATTGTCCCCATAGGTGTTATATATGCGGTGTGTAATTGTTTTGGGGGCTACGAGTGTACCACGTGACAAGAGTCCGTACGTAGCGACTATTTTATCATGTCGGGTAGCTTTAGGGCTCACGAGCATGCCATTACGTGCCTTATGTGTATCTTTAGCCAAACTTTGAGTTGTTTATCATCTTTGAACCAGTATGCTTATTATCTTTGAACTAGTATGCAAAAATTGTAGAGAGTTGCCTTTGAAATTCCGGTGAATAGACCTTTGTCCTTTGTTACAAGTATAGCCTCTACTAAGCTTATTGATAAGATAAGTCCAGAATATTTATATATATATATATGTATATATATATATATATGTATATATATATATATATATATATATGTTAATTATATATAAGAGTCAGCACTCGAGTCGCAGGTATGATTCGCGATCGAGGGGAGCTTTATGTTAGTTATATATATGAGTCAGCACTCGAGTCGCAGGTGTGATTCGTGATCGAGGGGAGCTTTATGTTAATTATATATATGAGTCAGCACTCGAGTCGCAAGTATGATTTGCGATCGAGGGGAGATTTATTTTAATTATATATATGAGTCAGCACTTGAGTCGCAAGTATGATTCGCGATCGAGGGGAGCTTTATGTTAATTATATATATATGAGTCAGCACTCGAGTCGCAGGTATGATTCGCGATCGAGGGGAGCTTTATGTTAACTATATATATATATATATATATATATATATATATGAGTTTGTGTCTAGATATTTCCTTATGACTCAGGCCGGTGTCCTACCCTTGTGTGCGCTTGAGGCTATTGGGTACTGTTTTCCATTGATATTGACTTGACAGATATTCGGGGGAAAAGGGGAAGTGTACATTGTTGCTTATTTTCAGTACTTACCTAGTTTTCTGTATTTGATAGATATCTGCTGCTTACTGTCTCACATGTCTACTGCATTCCGTATATCCTGTTTACATTATTACTGTTGAACCGTAGTGAGTGTCATGTCGACCTCTCGTCACTACCTCTTTGAGGTTAGGCGGGATAGTCACTGGGTACATTTATATTATGTACTCATGCTGCACTTCTGTACTTAATTGTACAGGTTTTGAGGCTGGTGTTTCTGGTTATCCGACAGGAGCTTGACTTATCTTCCGTACCGGACTCCACGGTGAGCTGCACCCCCTGACGTTTCTCAGCTGTGCTATGGAGTTATCTTTTGTCTATATTCTGTCTATTCCTCTCAAACAGCAGTACGATCTTATATTATCTTTTGTATATTCTACTAGTTCGCTTGTTGACTTGTGACATTAGTTCCTGGCACACACATAGTAGACTCTTATTTTGGGATTGTATATATATATATATATTGGATCACAATCATTTTTGGTTGTATGTATTATAATTGGTAAATGTTTCCGCCTTTATTTGAATAAGTTAAGTTTAAAACTTTGGGAAAGATGTGGGATTTGTATGTTAATAAGGAAAACCTCACTAGTAAACAACTGTTGGCTTGCTTGACTCCGGTGTTGGACGTCATCACGACCCGTGTGGGATTTTGGGTCGTGACAATTTGAGTATATGCGAGGCTCATACATGCCTTGCAATGTTCTGCGGCACACCGTTGATCATGTACTAATTCCTATAGGCGTAAAAGATGAATGGCATTGGAATTTGGGTGTGTTGACTTTTAAGGATAGGTGCATACACGTGTATGATTCCATCAGAGGAGCGCGACATGATGCTAAAATCCGCGAGGCTGTTGGACCATATGCAATGTTGATTGCTCGTTTCTTGGATAGTACATGCTTTTACAGGAAGAGACATGATATTGATTTGACCAATGAACTCTACAGAGAGAGACCACTTGATGATCCGTTAGCTATTCACATGGTTGATGATTTGCCACAACAAGAACACGCATATGTTAAATTTCAATCTATTTTATTTCTTAAAGTAATAATATATTACTAAAGGGCGTTTAATCCTTCTAACTTATCTTCACTTTTTTTAGTGATTGTGGTGTATATGTGGCATCTTTTGCCGAATATTTTATCTATCAAAGATCAATTCCAGCTGACTTCGAGGCAGAACAACATCGCAAATGACTTGGTACATTGTTGTGGGATTATGGCAGAACCAAACAAGAGAATGAAGATGAAAGTGAGTCAGAGTTTTCTAAAAGAAGTTTCAGAAAAAAATGCTCTTGTAACATTGAAGAACAGTTAGTCTTATTCTTTAGTTTAGTTATCTATTATTTTGGGATCTGTAAACTCATTTGTATTTTATTTGTGGCTTATTATGGCACAATATTTTTAATATATTATTTATCTCTTGCAGGTTAAACTTATCTTTTGCCTTTTTTTTGGTGAAATTAAGAAATTACTAGCATGTAACATGGGTATTTTGATATTTATGGAAATGTTTAAGTTTTGTTTAATGTTTATTCTACTTTTTAAAATTTGGATTGTGTATGTCTAAATTTTCTTTCTCATGTCATTATAACATGTGAGTCAACACTCGATAGTGTGTAAATTAAGTTAGACAACAGACAAATATCGTGGACATTAATCAAGACAACAGACAAATATCAGTTTCACAGCATGAATAGATGCCAAAATTAGATATTTCAAGCGAAGGTTGCAGAATAAGAATGCACAAATTGAATAAACATAATCATAACTTGTGAATTGCTATCTTTTTTTTCTTTCTGCTATTTTGATAACTAACAGAAATGAATGTTGGCCATTTTGCAATTCCCTCCCCCTTGCTAATACACATTAACTATCTTTTTTTAATACTTAGTATAATTTAAAATTGAATTATTTTTTGTCATGCTATAAATAACGTGTATATTGTAAATTAGGTTATGTATATCCGTAAACAAACAACACCAGTATTGTGTATATCTCTATCTCCATGTATATCAATACTTAATTGTACAACTACATGTATACATTTAATTGAGTTAACATGTATATCTTGATTTGTATATCTGTAAACTAACAACACTAGTATTGTGTATATCTCTATCCCCATGTAGGTCAATACTTAATTGTGCAACTACATGTACACATTTAATTGAGCTAACATGTATATCCTGATATGTATATCCGTGAACTAACTACACTTGTATTGTGTATATCTTGATCCCCATGTATATCAATACTTAATTGTGAAACTACATGTATACATTTAATTGCGCTAACAAGAATATCTTGATTTGTATATCTGTAAACTAAAAACACTAGTTTTGTGTATATCTCTATCCCATGCATATCCATACTTAATTGTACAAACACATGTATACATTTATTTGATCTAACATGTATATCCCGATATGTATATATGATGACCCAAGGGGCCATTTTATGAATTTAGACTTCGTTCTAGGCTTACTAGACATAAAAAAGGTTAATTTTAAATACCTCAATTTTCGTGCGCAGTCCGGGCGTGAAACCAGAAAGCTTTTATGTGAAAATACGAGAAATAGTAATTTCTAGAGTCAAAATTTGATTATAGTTAACTTTGGTCAACATTTTGAGTAAAGGGACCCGGATCTGTGTTCCGACTATTCCGGGAGGTCCGGAGTAAAATATGGGACTTGGGCGTATGCCCGGAAATGAATTCCGAGGTCCCAAGCCTTAGAAAATAATTTTTGAAAAAAATAGTTCTGCTGGTTAATTCAAGAAATAAAGAAATGAAATAACATGTGAAATATATGATATCAGGACCATATTTTGGTTCCAGATCCCGGAACAAGTTTGTTATGTTATGTAAGCCCTATCTGTGAAGTTTCATGAGAATCGGAGTTGATTTGATGTAATTCGGACATCCGATTGAAAAGTTAGGAATTTGAGTGTTCTTGAGGAAATCTTGAGTTTTGAGGCTAAATCTGTAGATTTTGATGATTTGATTACACGAACAAGTCCGTATAATGTTTTCAAACTTGTGTGCATGTTTGGTTTGGAGCCATGAAGGCTCGGGTAAGTTTCGGGTAGGCTACAGAGTGTCTAAACTTAGAAAAATACTCCAAC
Source organism: Nicotiana paniculata (assembly GCA_005239505.1). NCBI lineage: Eukaryota > Viridiplantae > Streptophyta > Magnoliopsida > Solanales > Solanaceae > Nicotiana > Nicotiana paniculata. The sequence goes on along the minus strand of ML307308.1, from coordinate 33,407 downwards.
AACTGAACATCTGGTGTGCATGCCTCAGATCTTGCAAATGCAAAGTCGGGCTTCGCCAACGGCCAACCTTAGGTCTTGCAAATGCGAGGTCCTGGGGTCGCAAGTGAGAAGGGCCCTGTTCGCAAATGCGAGAAACTGTTCGCATTTGCGATATCTCTCCGGAAAGCCCAGGGTTCGCAAATGCGAACCCCAGTTCGCAAATGCGAGACCCGCAGCCTGTTATATCAGCTTTTTGACGGGATTTTGCCTTATTTTCAACCTTTATAAACCCTAAACCTCCATAGGAAATTTTCCAAAGACCCAAACTTCTCCAAACCATTGGTAAGTGATCTCTAACTAATCTCTTTTAATTCCTACTTTTAACAATATTACAACCAAACAAAATCTGGAGTTTTCATGGTAAAAATTTGGTTTTGGGGTAGAACTTAGAAATTTCAAATTTTGGGGAATTGGACCTTGAATTGAGGTCGGATTCCAATACCAATTGTATATCCGGGTTCAGGGGAGATTGGGTAAACGGATTTTGGTCTGAACCTCGAGTTTATACCAAGTGGGTCCGGGGTCGATTTTTGAATTTGAATAGGAAAATTTAGGAAGACCATTGCTTTTCAATAAAGATTATTCCTTTAGGCTATGATTGATAACATTGAACAAATTGTGATTAGAATCGAGCGGGTTAGAAGCAAATTCTTAAGGAAAGGCAGTGCTAGAGCAGTGAAGTGCTTGTTAGATCGAGGTAAGTGCTTGGTTTAACCTTGAATTGAGGGAATAGGAATCCTCAACTTAATTGTTATGTGAAATTTCATGTATGTCGTGTATAGGTGAGGTGACGAGTATCTATGCACTACCAAGTTGTCTGCTAACATGATCCCTTCCCTGTTTCCAGTATAATTTCTTCATGTTTAATTGTTTCATGTTCATTGTTGTTTATTTTGGTTACTTGGCTTGGTGACTTACTGTTAAGTCTTGTTGCAAGTACTATGGGAGAAGTATTAGTATTTTTTCGTGGAATTATCGTGGTACGTAAAGATTGAATGGGTTGACATTATTTTACGATATATATATATATATATATATATATATATATATATGTATATATATATATGTATATATATATATATATATATGTATATGTTCCTGTTGGTTTCATTTTTGTGATAATATTGATGATTTTTTTATGAGAAGTACAATTTTCCGTTTAATAAAATGATAGTGATAAGGGTGGACATGCAAAATAAATGATAGTGATAAGGTTGGAAAGGTGAAATAAATTATAGTGATAAGGGTGGACATGCGAAATAAATGATAGTGATAAGGATGGACAGGGGAGATAAATGATAGTGATAAGGGCGGACAAGGAAAATAAATGATAGTGACAAGGGTGGACAGGTGGGATCGGGTTGCACGCTGCAACAAGACAGTGATAAGGGATGATACTTATGTTTTACTGGATTTCAAAACATGTTTTGTTGGTTTTTCAAACTAAAGGATTTGAAACTTACAGATTTGAAAAATTATTTTTTTACTCTACTGTTTCTCATATTATGCACATACAGTTGTTTTAAAGTAATGTTTGGAAATTTATGTGAGATCTTGGTTACAGCTGAGGCTTGGAATAGACGACTGAGTTATTTGATTGATTGTTGCAGTTGATCTTTCTTATTTGTGTAGAATTGTGTCCTTTATCTATTATATATTTTGTTACAGGTTAAGTTATAATTGCGCCGCCTTAGCCTCATCACTACTTCGTCGAGGTTAGGCTCGGCACTTACTCAGTACGTGGGTTCGGTTGTACTGATACTACACTCTGTATTCTTTTGTACAGATCCAGGTACTGTGCAACAGTAGAGATATTTAGTAGCAGCTATCCATTATCCGGAGACACGAGGTATATGTGCCGGTGTTCGCAGATCCCGAAAGTCTTCCCTTAGTTCGTAGAGATTGTTTTTTTTTAATATTTTCTCAAAACAGTTATACTATTTCTTTTCTCCCATTATTTGTAGTATTCTTTAGAAGTTCGTGAATTGTGACACCAGACCCTGGGGTAGTCTTAGAGTTATTTATATAATTAGTTTTTGGCTCGGTTTAGTTATTTACACTTGGAGTTATTCATTGGAAACCATTAGTGTTAATTTACTTTAAATTTATTTTATTGTTCTTAAGTAAGTAATCAAAGGAAAATAGCTAATCGAATTCTAACATTGGCTTGCCTAGCAAGTGTGGGCGCCATCACGATCCCTAATATTGGGAATTTGGGTCGTGAAAAGTTTGTATTAGAGCCCTAGGTTTCTTAGGTATGAAATTTCACGAACAAGCTTGTTAGAGTATGAAGGATTGGTATGGAGACGTATATACTTATCCCTCGGGACTATCGAGTTAGGAAACAACTCCATTTGTATTTCTATTCTATCGTGTGATTCTTTCTATCTCCAAAAAAAATAACTGATTGAATTCTTTTATTCTCTCGCAGATGGCGAGAACTCGTGCTTCCTGTTCTGGTGACCAATCATCCAGTCTTCCAGCAGCAGTAATAACTCTTACTACGGGCAGAGGCCGGGGCCGAGGCAAGACACAGCCAGTGCTCAGACACCAGCCCCAGCTGTGGAGCCCTAGCTTGAGATTCATGAGGGGGTTCCCGCTCATACCGCTCCAGTGAGATCGGCTCAGGTACCAGAAGGGTTTATTGCCACCCCGGTGCTTCAGGACGCTTGTTCCGTTTAGTAGGCATCATGGATAGTGTGGAGGAGGGTTTTAGACTCCCGTTACTCATACTCCTAATCAGGATACTCCTTAGGTTCAGAACCCAGTAGCTAATTCGGTTGGGGTAATTCAGCCAGTTGCTGTAGTGCTGCCTGTTGATGGGGCATCTATGTCCACTGACGCTTTGTGGAGACTGGACAGGTTTATCAAGATTTTCCCTGTTCACTTCAGTGGTGCTACTTCAGAGGACCCTCAGGAATATCTGGATAGTTTTCATGAGGTTTTGCATAATATGAGAATTTTGGAGACCAACGGGGTCGATTTTGCTGCTTTTCAGATGACTGGTTCTGCAAAGAAATGGTGGAGGGATTATCTGTTGACTAGACCAGTTGGGTCGCCTACCTTGACCTGGGATCAGTTTTCTCATCTCTTTATGGAAAAGTTTTTGCCTGTTACTATTCGATAGGAGAAGCATCGTCAGTTTGAGCGACTTTAGCAGGGCAGCATGACAGTGACCCAGTATGAGACTCATTTTGTGAATTTGGCTAGACATGCTATTCTTTTGTTGCCCACAGAGAGAGAGAGGGTCAGACAGTTTATTGAGGGCCTTGCTCAGCCTATCAGGCTACAAATGTCCAAGGAGACAGGGACCGAGATTGCTTTTCAGGATGCAACTTACGTGGCTAGGAGGGTTGAGTCGGTTCTCGGGATGAGAGGTCAGGGGTCTGACAAGAGACCTCGCCATTCCGGTGGTTTCGGTGGTGCCTTATCTGGAGGTGGGACTTCATTTAGTAGAGGCCATTCTTCCAGGCCATTTCATTTGGCACTACAAGCTTCGCATGGTACTTCGGGTGGTCGTGGTTCTTATCCGCCTCCTTCTGCTCAGCTAGTCAACATTGCTCCTTCAACTCCTATTAGAGCACCTCCTCTGCAGTGTTTTCATCGTGGTCAGCCGGTTCGCCCGAGTCAGCCTACTTATCAGGAGAGATGTTTTGAGTGTGGTGAATATTGGCATGTTCGGAGGGCTTGTCCGAAATATGCAGGTAATCAGTTTCAGCATCAGGGTTCTCATGATATAGTTCCGGCTCCAGCTCCAGTACCATCTAGCCAGCCATCCAGGGGTAGGGTTCAACCAGTTAGAGGTAGAGGCCAGAATGTTAGAGGTGGAGGTCAGGTAGCTAGGGGTGGAGGCCAGCCCGCTAGAGGTAGAGGTCCTCCCAGAGGTGTGATTCAGGGTGGCGGGGCCCAACCCCGACTGTATGCATTTCCAGCCAGGCCTGAGGCGGAGTCCTTCGACGCTGTTAGTACAGGTATCATCTCAGTTTGTGATAGAGCTGCTTTAGTTTTGTTTGATCCGGGGTCTACTTATTCTTATGTTTCATCCTATTTTGCCTCGTATTTGAATGTGCCCCGTGATTCCTTGAGTGTTCCTGTTTATGTGTCTACACCGGTGGAGGATGCTATTGTGGTATTGTGTATCGTTCGTGCATGGTAGTCATTGAAGGTCTTGAAACTAGTGTGGATCTTTTACTTCTAGACATGGTCGATTTTGATGTTATATTGGGCATGGATTAGTTGTCGCCCTATTATGCCATCTTGGACTGTCATGCCAAGACAGTTAGCGTAGCTTTGCCGAGGTTGCCTCGATTAGAATGGAAAGGGACTCCTGGTCATTCTCCCAGCCGAGTGATTTCATATGACAAGGCTCATCGCATTGTGGAGAAAGGGGTGTTTGACTTATTTGGGTCATATTTGTGACTCCATGGCGAGGTTTCTTCCATAGAGTCAGTTCCTATTGTTCGCGAGTTTCCCGGGTATTTCCTGCAGACCTGCCGGGGATGCCACCCGACTGGGACATTGATTTTTGTATTGATGTGGCTCCGGGCACTCAGAACATTTCCGTTCCTCCATATCGGATAGCCCCACCAGAATTGAAGGAGTTGAAGGAATAGTTGCAAGACTTTCTAGATAAGGGTTTCATCAGACCTAGTGTCTCGCCCTGGGGTTCACCAGTTTTCTTTGTAAAGAAGAAAGATGGATCGATGAGGATGTGTCTAGATTATCGGCAGCTGAATAAAGTTACTATCAAGAATAAATATCCGTTTCCAAGAATTGATCACTTATTTGATCATTTTCTGGGTGCTAGAGTGTTTTCGAAAGTTGATTTGAGGTCGGGCTATCATCAGCTGAAGATTAGGGCGTCCGATGTTCCTAAGACAGCCTTTCGGACGAGGTATGGGCACTATGAATTTTTGGTTATGTCTTTTGGGCTGACTAATGCTCCATCAGCCTTTATGGATTTGATGAATCGGGTTTTCAAGCCCCATATGGACTCTTTCGTGATCGTGTTCATTGATGATATTCTAATATACTCCCGAATTCGGGAAGAGCATGAGCATCACCTCTGTATAGCCCTCCGGACTTTGAGAGATAATCAGTTGTATGCCAAGTTTTCAAAATATGAGTGCTGGTTAGATTCAGTAGCCTTCTAGGGCCATATCGTATCAGCTGAGGGTATTCAGGTTGATCCTAAGAAGATAAAAGCAGTCAAGAAGTGGCCTAGACCTAGTACAGCCACAGAGATCAGGAGCTTCTTGGGTTTGATGGGTTACTACTGTCGTTTCGTGGAAGGGTTCTCATCTACAGCGGCCCCTATGACTAAGTTGACTCATAAAGGTGACCCATTTAAATGGTCAGACGAGTGCGAGACGAGCTTTCAGAAGCTCAAGATAGCCTTGGATTTCAGCACCAGTGTTGGTGTTACCATCAGGTTTAGGTTCTTTCACGGTGTATTGTGATGCTTCCCAAGTTGGACTTGGAGCAGTATTGATTCAGGATGGCAGGGTGATTGCATATGCGTTTTGGCAGCTGAAAGTTCATGAGAAGAATTATCCTGTTCATGACTTAGAGTTGGCAGCCATTGTTCATGCATTGAAAATTTGGAGGCACTATATTTATGGCGTGCCATGTGAGGTTTTCGCTGACCATCACAATCTCCAGTACTTATTCAAGAAGAAAGATCTAAATTTGAGGCAGTGGAGATGGTTACAGTTGCTGAAGGATTATGATGTCCCCTATATTATATCACCCGGGGAAGGCCAACATGGTGGCCGATGCATTGAGTAGAAAGGCGGTGAGTATGGGCAGCCTTGTGCATATTCCATTCGGTGAGAGAGACCGTTAGCTTCAGACATTCAGACGTTGGCTAATCAGTTCGTGAGGTTGGATATTTCGCCCAACAGTGTTCTAGCATGTATAGTCGCTCGATCTTCTCTAATTGAGCGTATCTGGGAGCGGCAGGATGATGACCCACATTTGATGGTTCTTAGGGACAGAGTTCAGCGCGGTGGTGCCAAGAAGGTTACAGTTGGAGATGACGGTGTTTTGAGGATGCAGGGTCATATATGTGTACCTAATGTTGACGGCCTTCATGAGTTTATCCTTGAGGAGGCTCACAGTTCTAAGTATTCGATTCACCCAGGTGCAACCAAAACGTACAAGGATTTGAGGTAGCATTATTGGTGGAGAAGGATGAAAAACGACATTGTAGCTTATGTGGCACGTTGCTTAAATTGTCAGCAGGTAAAGTATGAGCATCAGAGATCCGGTGGTTTGCTTCAGCAAATAGAGATTCTCGAGTGCAAGTGGGAGCGTATCACTATGGACTTTGTTGTTGGACTCCCACAGACCCAGAGGAAATTTGATGCAGTGTGGGTTATTGTGGATATGCTGACTAAATCAGCACATTTCATTCTTGTGGTGAGTACTTACACTTCGGAGCGATTGGCTGAGTTATATTTTCGGGAGATAGTTCGCCTTCATGGTGTGCACGTGTCTATCATTTCTGACCAGGGCACGCAGTTTACTTCGCAGTTTTGGAGGGCAGTTCAACGTGAGTTGGGTACCCAAGTGGAGTTGAGAACAACATTTCATCCTCAGACTGACGGGCAGTCCGAACGTACCATTCAAATTTGAGAGGATATGCTCCGCGCTTGTGTAATTGACTTTGGAGGTTCTTGGGATCAATTCTTGCCGTTAGCGGAGTTTTCTTATAATAATAGTTATAAGTCGAGCATTCAGATGGCTCCTTATGAGGCATTATATGATAGACGGTGCAAATCACCAATTGGATGGTTCGAGCCGGGAGAGGCTCGGTTACTGGGTACAGACTTAGTTCAGGAGGCCTTAGATAAGGTCAAGATTATTCAGGAGAGACTTCGTGCGACTCAGTCTAGGAAAAAGAGTTATGTCGATCCTAAGGTTCGTGATGTGGCATTCATGGTTGGAGAGAGAGTATTACTTCGTGTATCGCCCATGAAGGGTCTTATGAGGTTTGGAAAGAAGGGTAAGTTGAGCCCTAGGTATATCGGGCCATTTGAGATTCTTGATAGGGTAGGGTAGGTAGCTTATAGACTTGCGTTGCCTCCAGGGTTATCCTCAGTTCATCCGATATTCCACGTGTCTATGCTCCGAAAATATCATGGTGACCCATCCCACGTGTTAGATTCAGCTCTGTCCAATTGGGCAAGGACTTGACTTATGAGGAGGAGCCGGTAGTCATTTTAGACCGACAGGTTTGTCAGTTGAGGTCTAAGAGTTATCCTTCAGTACGAGTGCAGTGGAGAGGCCAACTCGTTGAGGCAGCTACTTGGCAGTCCGAGTCAGACATGCAGAGTAGATATCAACACTTCTTTGCCAATTCAGGCAATTTTCTATGTCCGTTCGAGGACGAATGTTTGTTTTAGAGGTGGAGATTGCGATGACCCAAGGGGTCATTTTATGAATTTAGACTCCGTTCTAGGATTACTATCCATAACAAAGGTTAATTTTAAATACCTCAATCTGCGTGTGCAGTCCGGGCGTGAAACCGGAAAGCTCTTATGTGAAAATATGAGAAATAGTAATTTCTAGAGTCAAAATTTGATTATAGTTGACTTTGGTCAATATTTTGAGTAAACGGACCCGGATCTATGTTTCGACTATCCCGGCAGGTCCGTATTAAAATATGGGACTTGGGCGTATCCCCGGAAATGAATTCCGAGGTCCCAAGCCTTAGCAAACAATTTTTGAAAAAAATTATTCTGCTGGTTAATTCAAGAAATAAAGAAATGAAATAATATGTGAAATATATGATATCGAGCCCGTATTTTTGTTCTGGATCCCGGAACAAGTTCTTTGTGTTATTTAAGCCCTATCTGTGAAGTTTCATGAGAATCAGAGTTGATTTGATGTAATTCGGACATCCGATTGAAAAGTTAGGAATTTGAGTGTTCTTGAGGAAATCTTGAGTTTTGAGGCTAAAACTGTAGATTTTGATGATTTGATTGCACGAAGAAGTCCGTATGATGTTTTCAGACTTGTGTGCATGTTTGGTTTGGAGCCACGAAGGATTGAGTAAGTTTCGGGTAGGCTACGGAGTGTCTAGACTTAGAAAAATAGCCCAAAAGCTGAACATCTGGTGTGCAGGCCTCAGATCTCACAAATGCGAAGCCAATGACCAGCCTCAAATCTCGTAAATGTGAGGTCCTGGGGTCGCAAATGCAAAGGGCCCTATTCGCAAGTCCTGTTCGCATTTGCCATATCTCTCCGGAAAGCCCAGGGTTCGCAAATGCGAACCCCAGTTTGCAAATGCGAGACCCGCAGCCTGTTATATCAGCTTTTTGATTTGGATTTTGCCTTCTTTTCCTACTTTCTAAAATCCTAAACCTCCATAGGTGATTTTCCAAAGACCCAAACTTCTCCAAATCATTGGTAAGTGATCTCTAACTAATATCTTTCAATTCCTAACAACTTTTAACAAGATTACAACAAAAAAAAATCTAGAGTTTTCATGGTAAAAATTTGGTTTTTGGGTAGAACTTAGAAATTTTTGGGGAATTGGACATAGAATTGTGGTCGGATTCAAATACCAATTGTATATCCGGGCTTGGGGAAGATTGGATAAATGGGTTTTGGTCCGAACCTCAAGTTTAGACCAAGCGGGTCCGGGGTCGATTTTTGAATTTGAATAGAAAAACTTAGGAAGACCATTGATTTTCAATAAAGATGATTCCTTTAGGCTATGATTAATAACATTGAACAAACTATGATTAGATTCGAGCGGGTTAGAAGCAAATTCTAAGGGAAAGGCAGTGTTAGAGCAGTGAAGTGCTTGTTAGATCGAGGTAAGTGCTCGGTTAACCTTGACTTGAGGGAATAGGAACCCCCAACTGTTATGTGAAATTTCATGTGTGTGGTGTATAAGTGAGGTGACGAGTATCTATGCACCACCAAGTTGTCTTCTTACATGATCCCTTCCCTGCTTCCAGTATAATTTCTTCATGTTTAATTGTTTCATGTTCATGGTTGTTTTTTTTGGGTTACTTGGCTTGGTGACTTGCTGTTAAGTCTTGTTGCGAGTACTATGGGAGAATTATTAGTGTTTTTCTGTGGAATTATCGTGGTACATAAAGATTGAATGGGTTGACATTATTTTACAATATATATATATATGTTCCTGTTGGTTTCATTTTTGTGATAATATTGATGAGTTTATGAGAAGTACAGTTTTCTGTTTAATAAAATGATAGTGATAACGGTGGACAAACAAAATAAATGATAGTGATAAGGGTGGACATGCGAAATAAATGATAGTGATAAGGGTGGACATGCGAAATAAATGATAGTGATAAGGGTGGATAGGGAAATAAATGATAGTTATAAGGGTGGACAGGGAAAATAAATGATAGTGATAAGGGTGAACAGGTGGGATCGGGTTGCACGTCACAACAAGACAGTGATAAGAGATGATACTTATGTTTTACTGGATTTCAAAAAATGTTTTGTTGGTTTTTGAAACTCAAGGATTTGAAACTTACAGATTTGAAAACTTATTGTTTTACTATACTGTTTCTCATATTATGCACATACAGTTGTTTTAAAGTAAAGTTTGGAAACTTATGTGAGATCTTGGTTATAGCTGAGGCCTGGAAAAGGCGACTGAGTTATTTGATTGATTTTTGTAGTTGATCTTTCTTATTTGTGTAGAAATGTTTCCTTGCTCTATTATATATTTTGTTACAGATTAAGTTATAATTGCCCCGCTTTAGCCTCTTCACTACTTTGTCGAGGTTAGGCTCGACACTTACTCAGTACATGGGGTCGGTTGTACTGATACTACACTCTGCACTCTTTTGTGCAGATCCAGGTACCGACCAACAGTAGAGATTCTTAGTAGCATTTATCCATTATCCGGAGACACGAGGTATATTGGCGGCGTTCGCAGATCCCGAGAGTCTTCTCTTAGTTCATAGAGATTGTTTTTTATATTTTCTCAAAACAATTTATTATTTCTTTCCGCCCATTATTTGTAGTTTTCTTTAGAAGTTCGTGAGTTGTGACAGCAGACCCTGCGGTAGTCTTAGAGTTATTTATATGATTAGTTTGTGGCTCGATTTATTTATTGGTTTAGTTATTTACACTTGGAGTTATTCATTGGAAGCCATTAGTCTTAGTTTACTTCAAATTTATTTTATTGTGCTTAAATAACTAATAAAAGGAAAATAGCTAATCGAATTCTAACATTAGCTTGCCTAGCAAGTGTGTTGTTAGGCGCCATCACGATCCCTAAGGTTGGGAATTTGGTTCGTGACAGTATATCCTTGAACTAACAACACCAGTATTGTGTATATCTCTATCCCATGTATATCAATACTTAATTATACAAATACATGTATACATTTATTGTATAGTTGAATGTATAAAAAGAACAAAGATGTATATCCTGACTTGTATATCCTTAAATAATTTTAAATCTTTCCATGTCAATAAAATTCAGCGTTAAGTATGACAACATAGTAAAACAAGTTCATATAAAATGATTAAATAGTTCAAAATCATGTGCCATAATATTGTTTACATGTCTATGCAATAATATACATGACGATATACATGTCCTACACAACTTAAAGTATTAACCTCGACCAACTAAATTATATGATACATTTTGGTATACATGCAAAAATGCAACCTCCACTAAATTAAAACACGCATATATAAGTGCAAAATTTAAATAACTTGAGTGTACTTGAACATGAATAATATTTCAATCATTTAATAAACTTGATATATACATAAATCATTTATCTTTAAGGTCTCTTAGTGGTGATTAGGTATATTTCTACATGTTCTCCTATTGTGGCCCTCACATCCACATTGTCCGCATGAACTCTTTGGCCTCTTAACTTGCGATTATGAAACCTTCTTGTATCTCACCTTCTTAGGTCTTCCACGCATCTTATTCCCGACTAGTGGCAACACAACTTGTTCTAATACCTCTACATGTATTGTCCATATACTGTCATCTGGAAAAGGATAAATTAGAATGTCATATGCTTTCAACATGTATTCATTGCTGTAGTACATAGAGCAGTAATCTTCACCCTCCAAGTTTATTGACCTCCAAATCTCCCACGTATGCGGACAAGGGATTTGATCTAACTGGAACCTTCTACAACTACATGTCCTTTCCCTAAGGCAAACGATGAACAACCTCCCATTATCAATAACTGAATGTAAGTTTTCAGTTGATGGTCTCACCTATATTTTGTAGAAAAGCAATATTAGTCAAGACTTTATGTAACTAATCCAAAAGATTAACCCTATTGAGTGTTTCTGTAGGTAAACATGAATTTGAAATAAGGAACATGTTATATAATATAAACATACCATCATATGCTGTGATGCATCAATAATTTCATCAAGTATAGCATTGTATTTTACGGTAAGCTTTGTAAATGTCGCTTGTGCAGTGTTTTGATTAGTGTAGTTCCACCTATTGATCAACATTCAAATTTCTTCCGGTAATTGTTGTATCGGAAGTTCCCTCGCTTCCTTAGTTGCTGAATCTAATGACTCTACAATATTGGAAGTCATTTTCATTGTCCTGTTGACTTTTGCATGCACTCTATACCACCTTTGATACCCAATATCAAATAAGTAATTCTTCACTCTTCCATCTATTTGTTCCATCTCTGTCATATGGTGATTAAACTCTTGAATGGTAGATGCTCTTGTCGTAGAAAAAAATATCCCTCTTAGATCTTCTTGGCTCCTCTTATTATGTATTTTATGTTATTCCATAGATACCATATACAACATAATGAGAAACTTGAGGATACACTATTGAAAGCTGCCTTCGCTATGCTCTCATTTCTATCTGATACAATCTCTGTTACCGAACGCTTCTTTGAACCTTTCGAAGATCCACTCCCATGACGCAGCATTCTCCGAATCAACAATTGCATATGCAAGTGGTAAACTCTTGCCTATTTATAATATATTAATTATATTTATTCAACAAAGTGCTCATTATAAATATATTCTATTTATTAAGTGTATAGTATATGCACACATCAATATGGAATATTTTACAATAACATACATGCGCTGGATGAGGTGGAGGGGGGAGATTAAATACCTATGGATGTTTAATCGATATGAACAGATTTTAAATAAATTTTATAAGTATAAATGGCTATACACATAACATTTACACATATATGTATACTCTGATATATAAAGAGATACATGGATATACATGAATATGTTAATGAAATACAGTAGAGTTTTTCTAGAACAAACCTCCAGCATCTTGTGAGCAAGCTGTGAGTAACATTACCCTTTACATTAAGGAAGCTTCCTCAACCACAACAATAGGTTTGTAAAGGTAATGACCCGCACGGTCGTTCTGAGAGTAATAGCCCCGTTTCCCCATTTCTTCTTCATTATAAGTGGTGCAGCTTCATTATGTTGTGTTAGATTGGTTGGCTCGGGTTCAGAGTGATTGTTGGAGAGAAATGAGACACTTAGTCTCTTAACTTGGTTCAACAGTTAGAAAAGTCAAATGGAAGTTGACTTATTGGTAAACGACCTCAGAATGTAGATTTTATGGCTCGGATAGCTTTGTTAGGTGATTTGGGACTTAGGAGTGTGTTCGGAATGTGGTTTTGATGTCCGGTGTATAATTATGCTGGAATTGGCGAAAGTTAGTTTTTGGCGATTTTCGGTCGGCAGTAGAAAATAGGATATCGGGGTCGGAATGGAATTCTGGAAGTTGGAACAGGTTCATTTTGTCATTTTGGATGTGTGTGCAAAATTTCAGGTCAACCGGACGTGTTTTGGATGGTTTCGGCATCTTTGGCGGAATTTAGAAATCTCAAAGTTTATAGGCTTGAATCCGATGTGATTTGGTATTTCGATATTGTTTTGGGTGATTGGAAGGCTCGACTAAGTTTGTGTGATGTTATGGGATGTGTTGGTATGTTTTGGTTGAAGTCCCGAGGGTCTCGGGTGAGTTTCGGGTGGTTTCGGACCATTTCTAGGCCATTTCTAGCTGGTGGTTTTTGGCTTCAGGGGTGTATAGTGCGATAGCATGGATCTGGCCGCGTTAGCATAGAGAAAATTGGAAAAATCTAGATGTGTTATGCGATCGCATAAGGCTTCACGCGATCGCATAGAATAAACTTTCTGCCGCACTGTCTCGATTTTGGAAGCTTATAACTCACAATATATAAGGAATTTGAAGATAATCCAAAAATAAAAGTTTTAGCCCTTGATGTCTAGTTTTCATAAAGTTAAACCAATTGTAATTTGGAGTTTTTTACAAAAGGTTATGACCATTATACTAGAGGCTATCCAGAAGAGTTGTAGGCTGTTGGAAATATTTGTTTTACGCGATCGCATAGGGTAAAAGAAGGGCTGGTAAATTTTGTTCATCGCGAACGCGTGGAATAGGCCGCATTCGCATAGATTAATCTGGGCAGAACTATTTAAACCCCTCCTTCGCGAATTTCAGTCCATTTTCACCATTATTGAGCAGTTTTGAAGCTTTTTGAGAGGGATTGAAGAGGGAATCAAAAGGAAACACTTGGAGATAAGATTTTTGAGTTCACTAATCGATTCTATGTTTATTTCTAAGTAATTAAACCTGTAATTAGTGGGATTTAAACCTAAATATTGGAGAACTAGGGCTTATGATTTGGAGACCTTTGATTGAGGATTTGAGGGGCCATTTGAGGTCCGATTTTGATGTTCTTGGTATGTACTAACTCGTGGGAGGATAAGGATTCTTGTGATGTAATTTTTATCCAATTTCGAGACGTGGGCCCGGGACCGGGTTTGAGCCAAATTCGGAACTTTTGGTCTAATTTAATAATTTTCATGTGGAATTCATTCCTTTAGCGTATATTGATGATATAAATCTGATTTAGACTAGATTTGGAGCAATTGGAGGTCGATTCGAGGGGCAAGAGCATCACGGATTAGTATTCGGGCCGGTTTGAGGTAAGTAATGACTGTAAATCTTGTCCTGAGGGTATGAAACCCCGACTTTGCATTTTCTAACTATTTTCGGAGTGGCGCACATGTTGGATGATGAGTGTGACGTGCACTGATTGGGGATTTGGAATTGGTCCTTCCCGTGGCAACTAATGAGTTGTGTATTTACTTTTAAATCATCTATTAAATCGTGTTTTCAGACTATTGTTATATTTGGGCTGTAAGCCATGTTTGGGGGCTTGTGCCGACCTGTTTAGACCCCTTGGGGGCTTTTACTGCTATTACTCACTGTGTTGACTTATGATTTACACTCAGTCATGTTATGTTTAACTGATTTAGAAACTCAGATTTATTTACACTATTTTGAGATATAAAATGATGTTTTTGGGGCGAGTACCCCGTTTTACTAGTAGCCCGAGTGACTTTTGAGAGTTTATGACTGATTGAGGCCGAGGGCCTGATATGAGGATATGATATTCCACAAGATGGCTTGATATTAGAGCTTGGGCTGTAGCAGCCCTTCCGGAGTCTGTACACACCCCTAGTGAGCGAAGGTACCTACTGCGTGCGAGTGCCGAGTGCCAAGTGACGAGTGATTAGGAGGTATGAGTGGCTGTGAGGTTTCCCGAGGGGCTGATTATGAGTGATTGTGAGGTTTCTCGAGGGGCTGATTATGAGTGACTGTGAGGTATTCCCGAGGGGCTGGTTCTGAGTAATGTTACGCCCGAGGGGCAGTTTTTGATACATGTTTTTCCCGAGAGGCTACTTATGATACAAAACTTCTTGGGCATTTTTCTGAAATTGTTGGAAATTAAACTTTTCAAAGGAGTTTTACTGAAATTGGCTTTTTAAGCGTGATGATTTAACGTATTCACTGTTGGAAAGAAAGACTGTGCTTATTGTGAAATGATGATTCGACTTTATGTGTTTCTTACTGCTCAGATATGATTTATTTTCATTACTACTGAGTTGGCGTACTCACATTACTCCCTGCACCTTGTGTGCAGATCCAGGTGGTAGGGTAGAGTGAGCTGTATATCTGTTCCAGAGACTTCTCGGAGATTTTGCGAGGTAGCTGCACGCGTCTGCAACCCTGCTATCTCCTGCTTACTATTATAGAGTTTATTTTCCAGAGTTTTATATTTTCTGTAGATGCTCATGACCAGTGACTCCGAAATCTCGGGTTGTATTTAATATTCGGTGTAGCTTTATCTGTTTTAAAATGATTAAACAAAACCTTCATGGGTTATTAGTTTAGTAATGATATAAATGAAAGATTATTTACGTTTGAGTGTGGATTTGGCTGGCCTAGTTCCACGATAGGCGCCATGACGACTAGTTTAGATTTGGGGTCGTGACAGCAAAATTCTCATCCTTCAATTAATGCATATAATGCGACAAAAGCATACATGAAGTGTCCTTCATATGATTTTCTCAAACTCACAACTGACTCGGGGTTGGAATGCATCAACATATATAAGTAGCTCAGCAACTTTGCATACGACTGACTTGGGTCTCCTCTCAAAAACTGAAGTGCCTTTTGATACAATCTATTTGCTTTCCAGTAGCTTAAGTCAATACCATAATGTTTTTTCATGTCTTTCATTATGTTCTTTGCAGTGTATACTATTTTAGGATCAACATATTTATCACAAATAATTCTTCCAATAACAGGAGCAGTAGCTACACATTGTGTAAACAATCTATCCCTTGCCGAACATGTGTGATCCTTACTGAATTTTCTAATCCTAAATATTTTTGACTTTTTTAGAGATGAAGACTTGAAAAACCACATGCAACGGTCATTGACACATATCAGGCAGTATCTAATAACATCCAAATTTGCACAATAATAAATAAATTAAGATAAACTATCGTGCATCATTACTATACAAAATTGACGATTATCTACAATTATTAAAGTTATATATACATTCATACCTTAATGGACTTGATCGATCAACCTTAAACTAAAATTTTTTCCGAATAGTATAGTTTTTCAACACCATCATCAGTGTCTCCTTGTCCTTGTAAAATTGGCCTTCCGCACTAGTACTATTTAGAGGATCATCTATTATTGGAGTTTCATCAAAATCTACAACTTCAAGATCGTCTACATTATCAAACCCAATCAACTGCAGCGTATCACCGTTATGTATATCATATATACTAGCAATTTGTAGGCATACATATGGATTTTCCTCGTTTCGATTAAAAGCGTGCATATCTTTCTCTTTCACTGTTAAACACAGTGGATATTCATTAAACGCATAATTTTTCTTCTTCAACCCGATATATACACGCAATCCCATATCATTGTGTATTATCATTAGTGGTGAATCATCATCATGTTTGTACTGCATTTCAAGCAAATTAATTTTGGTGTCAACCATCAATTGTTTTGAAATTGTAGAAACAAAATCACATAATTTAGTTTCTATACTAATTACCACGCCTTCAACTGAGTAATCCACAAATCGATTGTTGCTATCCTAGTGTCTCCCGTGATGTATCAAAATCGGCAAAGTAGCCATTGAATCTGTATTCTATATAGAGAGATTGGAACCCTTCTTCAGCCAATTTCTTAGAAATTCAAAAATTGAGAAAATTGTTTCTTAAAGAAAGCACTAATTATTGCATCAGAATTCTGAAATTTGATATACAACTGCCATGATTGTTGAAAAAACTTCGCACCCTTTTTGATTTGTGAAGGAAATATAGTTTTGACATTTGTTTTTATTTTTGCCGACTGGGTAGTTACGCTTCTGACGGGATACATCGTGCAAGCGTGAAAGGGGAGGGGACAGAATCTTAAAATCCCCCTATTTTTGAGGGGTTATATAATCGTGTATGTTGGGATTAGGCTATTTTACGCCAATTTTTTTGGGCTACTAGTGCCAACCTAAATTTATGGCCAATAAAATGCCAATTATAGTTAAGCATTGTTATACGATGTCAGTTCCTCTTTGCAAAATGGATATGAATTTTTTTTATTCCTATACACTATTTGAAACCTTATTACGAAAAATGTTCATGTTTTGGTATTTACCTGATCTAAACATATTTTAATTACAAAATATATATAATCCACCTTAAAAGGCTCCCAAATCCATTATTTGTGCCTTCAATCAAGGGATTTAGTTACACCATTTTCCTTTTTTCTCCCATCTCTCCCCTCTTCTCTGCAGATTGAATTTATATTTAGGGATTTAGAGAATCTAATCCCTTAGAGTACTGTCACCCTCTCTCTCTCTCTCCCCATATCTCATCTTTTAATACTTCATGGAAAAACCCAAATCACTCATCTCTAGCCCATTCTAGTAAAACCCAGCTTTCTAAAGCTCACATGCGACCCGTCAGAATCCTTTTATTTCTCTTTTTGATTTTTGACAAAAAGAAATAAATTCTTTCTATAAATTGGAATAAAGTTTCAGAGTTTTTTCAAATGCCTCCACTGTTAGTGATTTCGAGACTGAGGGGGATCGAACATGTAAATATCCGATTTCACCAAATTCAACATATTGACATAAATTTAAATATAAATATTGTTTACATTATTATTTCTACCTAGTTAAATATAACTACAATATCATAAAATTTAAATAAATTTTTTATACAAATTTTATACAATGTCTTTTGTATATATTGTATATGATTTATACGTAGTAAAAACAAATTTCATACAACTGATTATATATTATACAACTTTTATACATTAATTCTACCAAATTATATACAAATATAATATCGTACCACTTAAATATAATTTTTATACAAATTTTATACAATATGTCTTTTGTATATTTTGTATCTGATTTATACATAGTAAAAACAAATTTCATACAACTAATTATATATTATACAACTTATCTTCAACTTTCATACAATATTTCTACCAAGTTATATGCAACTACAATATCATACAACTTAAATACAATTTTTATACAATGTTGTTCAACTTTCGTATAACATTTAAATAAAAAAAGATATAAACAACATAATGTAATTTTTCTACAATTTTACGACAACTTTATTACAATTTCGTAAGTATAATGTCACGACCCCAAATCCAGGCCAGTCGTGATGACGCCTATCATGGAGCTAGGCCATCCAAAACCCGAACTCGAATCATAAATAGCTTCCATTTACATCTTTACTATACCGATTACCCATAAAACTTTCCTTTAAACATTTATAAAATAGTTAAAGCTATAATGAATTAAATACAACCCCCGAGGACCCGGAGTCACTGGTCATGAGCATCTACATAAAATATACAACTCAAAAGAAAATAAATTCTATAATAGTAAGCAGGAGAGGGAGCAGGACTACGGACCCATGCATCTACCTCGCAACCTCCGAGAATCTCCGGAACAGATAGACAGCTCACCCTGCCCTAATACATGGATCTGCACACAAGGTGCTAGGAGTAATGTGAGTACACCAACTCAGTAGTAATGAAAATAAATCAGGTTTGAGCAGCAAGAAACACATAAAATCAATGTCATCAAATCACAAGATGCTCAGCCTTTCTTTCTAACAGTATAAACATAGATTTATGAAATCATCATGCCTTAAAAGCAACTTCAGAAAAGTCCATTGAAGAATACATATTTTTAACATCTTCAAACTGAAAGATTTAGTATGAAAATGAAATGAATCATATAGAGGCCCCTCGGGCAAAACATATTTCATAAGCTCAGAGTGAAAGTAGTAAAATCATAATCAGCCCATCGGGCATGCCTCACAGTCACTCATAATCAGCCCCTCGGGCACACCTCACCATCACTCATAATCAGTCACTCAACACCTCACATTAACGCATGCCTCCCAATCACTCGTCACTCGGCACTCGGCACTCAGTGCGCTCACTGGGGGTGTGTGTAGACTTTGGAGGGGCTCCTTCAGCCCAAGCGCTAATATCAAGCCACCTCGTGGCGTATCATATCCTCAAAATCAGGCCCTCGGCCTCACTCAGCAAAACAACTCAAAAAGCCCCTCGGGCGAATCAGTAAAACAGGGTACTCGACCCTAAATATCATTTGTTTTAAGTCTCAAAGTAGTGTAAATCAGGCTCAGTTTCGAAAACAGTAAGCACAATGTGGTTGAGTGAAATCATCAATAAATAGTGAGGAAAACTGCAGTAAAAAGCCCCCAAAGGGACTAAACAGATCCGCACGAGGCCCCAAACATGGCTTATAGCCTAAATGTTTCAACAATCTTTAGAACATAATTTAACATAAGGTTTTGAGTAAAATATGCAACTCATTAGTTTCCGCGGAGAGGACCTAGTCCAATCCAAAAATCAGTGCGCGCCACATACTCGTCATTCGACATGTCCGCCATTCTAAAATCAGTGAGAAATACGTAGTTCGGGGTTTCACACTCTCAGGACAAGATTTATAACCATTACTTACCTCTACTGGGCTACAACACTAGTCCGCTATGCTCTTGCCCCTCAAATTGGCTCCCGATTGCTCCGAATCTAGCCAAAACCAGTTCAACATCATCAATATATATTAAAGGAACACAACCCAATCGAAAACTATCAAATTATACAAGAACCCTTATCCTCCCACGAGATCGTACATACCAAGAACATCAAAATCGGACCACAATTTCCTACTAAAATTGCCAAAAGAAATTCCCAACTCTTTCCTCCCATTTTCCTAACTTTTTTTACTTTAATCCTTCAAATACAGTCGAACAAAATAACATAGAAACGATTTTTATTAACCCGAGAACTTACCTTTACTGAAGAACCAGGAATTTCCTCTTCAATTTGCCTTCAAAATAGCTCCAACCGCATGCAAAAATGGAGGAATGAACAAAATTTCACGGAGGCCTCTTTTATACTGTTCTGCCTGCATTTCTGCACCTGCGGACACTAAATCGCACCTGCGGTCCCAGGTGCGCACCTGCGCAATTCCACTAACGGACCAAATTCTCACACCTGCGACCCCTTCTCCGCACCTACGGATTTCCCCTGCCTAGCCTCCTTTCGCACCTGCGAACAACCTTTCGCACCTGCGAAATCGCACCTGCAACATCGCACCTGTGGCTACCCTTTCGCAGGTGCGGCCAACACCAGGAACTTACCCCAGCAGCTAATTGCTGCAAATTTCCAAGTTCAAAACTCCGCCAACCATCCGAAATCATCCCGAGCCCCTCGGGGCCCCAACCAAACATACCAACACACCCCATAGCATTGTTCAAACTTAGTCGAGCCTTTCGAAACACCAAAAACAACACGAAAACACCAAAATTACATCAAATTCAAGCCTATGAACTTTGAAACTTCCAAATTTCGCCAACTACGCCGAAACCAACCAAAACACCTCCGATTGAACTGGAATTTTGCACACATACCCAAAATGATATTACAGACCTCTTCCAACTTTCAATATCCCATTCCGACCCCGATAGCCTATTTTCCACTGCTGACCGAAAATCGCCAAAAACTAACTTTCGCCAATTCAAGCCTAATTCTACACCGGACATCAAAACTCCATTTCGAACACACTCCTAAGTACCAATTAACTAACAAAACCATCCGAGCCATAAAATCTGCATTCCGAGGTCGTTCACCAATAAGTCAACTCTCAGTTGACTTTCTCAACTATTAGGCTTCCTTGAGAGACTAAATGCCTCAATTTTCACCATGACCACTCTGAACCCGAACCAACCGACCCAACACACATAAATGAAGCTGAACCACCTAAAATGAAGCAGAAATTGGAAAAATGGGGCTAAACTCTCGGAACGACCGGCCGGGTCGTTACATCCTCCCCCACTTAAACATACGTTCGTCCTCGAACGTGCCAAGAGTTTCTTTCCAACACCATAAAACTATTACGTAGCTTACCATGTACATACCCGGGGGTGATCCCATGTCACCCTATCCCATATACGTCCAATAGCACAATACCTTTGAAATTTCGAAATCCAAATCCTTGCCCATAAACCTTAGAACCAAATTCCCAATTCTGAATTAATATACAAGATCAAAATTTCCATAACTATAAACTGAACAAGTCTAAACATGCTGAATCAAACCATATATGCACCCAAGATGAAATCACATAATACACCGCGTGATTTAAAGACTCATAGCGATAACTCTTAACCTCAATAATTGCTCAGAACAACCCAATACCGGTACATAAACTCTTATCAGGAAATGCCTCGCTCTAACACTTCCATATACTGCCGATGATGAAATAAGCTCGTAGAACTAACAATCATTCGCCCGATCATCCAGACATGAAACTCCCCATTCCCAAACAGGAATTTATTTCAGATTTCTAAGACGACTCCCGATATTTATCCTTCCAACTATGCTGTAGAAAATTCTGAAAATATTCACTCTAGGTCTAATGACCTCTTCTCATCCGTCACGACCACCCTGATAACATTACACATCGATACAATTCGAAGCCAAAACCTGTGCAACTTGTGCACTTAATAGCAACTTCCCAATGTAATCAAACTATATAAAAGATCCACACGAGAGGGCTATCCCGCCATTAACAATTACCATCACCATATCATACTAACAGCCTGGCATACACCGTAAAATAAAAAACACATGTATCTAATACAAAAGGTCATACCCCTACATAACTCCGCTACGCTGCGCGATCTCATCCAACGCTGGTCCACTTGAAATACTTCAAGACACCTTGCCCAAAATCAATAACCATTTGAAATTCGACATCAAGTACTCAAAGTGCATTTCCGTAACCACGGGGGAAACCAGACGATACCATGCCACCCGAAACAGAAGATATATAACCAACACATCTCAATCCCGCAACACCCAATTACTTACCTTACTCAAATCTAGCTGTAACGCCCAATTAGAACAGCACCATATGTGCATATAACCAATAATCACCACTCCTCGCAACACCGAAGGGTAACTCATAGATCACTCTTAGAACATGAATAAACTCAATCACAATCGAATGGTACAATCCTTAATAATAGAAATTCGGAGCCAACAATTTCGGCCCGGTGCAGAACACACACCCATATTAGCCTACCAGTGACCCTAAATTAACTCTGATCACCCACAACAGATAGATAACTTACCGAAAAGTTCACAATGACGGAATCATGGTACATACTAACATCCGACTAGCTCAGCTCGCATCTTCACAATTCACTACCACAAAATATCCTGTTTATGAGAACTCTCAGTCTCGAAGTCCATGAAACGTACGGATTACCATATCTGATCACAACTCCACTGCTTGAATACATAACACATCCCAAATACTCACTCATTCCACGAGGGATACCCCTATAATTCTTCCGTTTACCAAGGAACCTTGAATATCAACAGTCGGTCCAACAATAGGGCGCCGCGATACCAATGAAGTACCCTTAACCCAAATACATTACTCTTTCTGAAATATATACCCTCATCAAGTCGCACCAATTAATGATATCATCTGCCTCGTGATCTGAAGTTGCCCATGCTGCCTAAGAATTTATGACCTTCCTTTCAGAACCGAACCGTGACCTCACATATGCAAATATCAACTCTACCCAACATACCGCACACGCCATGCCAACCTAGGAAAAATACGGGAACTCCATGGTCCCTTCTAAGCCACAACCAAATACATACCCAACTATCCAAGAACTTCCATTTGATCCTATTTAGAAGCAAGTTCACTACTCGTCAAAAGAAAATATGCACCCTTAACCGCGGTAGAAACCATCAGAAACTATCCGAAATCCCATTTGCGCAACACTAAACCATCAGGACTGAATTCTTCTAACTCAACCAAACTACGCAAGCCACAAAAAATCCAAGAGCATTGCTAAGAAACACCCAAAAAACTCGTCACCTCATGAACACCCAAGAACTAATCGTATCCCTTACCATGCCGATCCGACCTACTACCAAGTTTCCCTATTTACCCAAGTTCCTTCTGACTTACCTTCAAATTGATACTTCTCCCTGCCGTAATACCACAATTTTCAACCCAGACTCACCACACACGACCTAAGCATAAAACCATACCGTCTAAGGCTCATAAGCCGCCGAATACTCTCTCAAATATCCCCAAAAGTACCACATTAAAAATACTTACCCTGTAGAGACTTCCTGCGAATCTAAATCCATTACCTTCACCTTCCTGATACTGATATGTAGAACCCGTGATGATGTAGATATGCCACAAGTATTGACACCCTCTAACGTAAATCTCAATCACACACACCAATTAGACATAATCGACCTGACCCGTTTTCACACTAACATACTAGGAAAGTAATCCACTCACTTGAAGCCACAAGCAAATTCATACACTGCACACACTACACCTTTTACAATTTCCACTAAATCGTTCAATAGAACCCAATTACCCAACAAAGTACATTACAACCTATATCAAAGAAATTTCCATTACTCGTGACATCCCCAGACCCCACACCTGCAGGTCATAACTCATTTACCAATATACCTCGAACTGAAAACAATACCACACATAGTCGTGCAATCAAATTATCATTAACAGACTCTCCACTTGGCTCAAAGCTAACGATCGAGACAAACAATAACTCACAATGCCCATAATAACACCACTCGTCTAACAACTCAAGTCATCTGCAAATCTCGCATTCACCATTGCAATAGTCACGCCAACATCCACAAGCGATCTAAACTCCAATTACAACATATATCATTTACTGGTAGAAGAGAACTTATTACAGAACTACATAGGGAACACACACCCTTGGACAACAGCAGGAGATACCCCTGCCCGCTTAGCCTCAACTGCTATCTCTCCATAAACTTCTGAAGACCAGAACTAACATGCAATCACCACACCTTCCTTCATTTGAACACAACAATGCCTACCTTTGAGGCACCACAATACGCGGTAAAAACCTGAAGTTGATGGCAGAACTAACACTGGAGCGGAGGTCACAGAAATCTCGAGCTTCTGGAAGCTCTACCCACACATGTCTGACCACATAGATTCCCTCACTGGGCACCACGTGTCCCAAGAATGCTACTGAACCGAGCCAAAATTCACACTCGGAGAATTGGCATAGATCCTTTCCTCCCTAAATCCTTATAATGCCATCCCGAGATACTGAGTATGCTACTCCTGGCTACGCGAATATGCCATGACACCATCAATGAATACAATAACAAGGAGTGCTAATACGACTGGAATACACTATTAATCAATACATGAACGTTACTGGGGAAAATGATCAGCTCAAAAGACATCACTAGGAACTCATAACCCAACATAAAAATCCTCTTCACTCCACAACTACACAACACGAGAGGTCTTCCAACATACTCATAACTCAAGGCCATAAACCAAATCGAGACAGAAATCAAACACTCAATAAATCTTATCACATTTCCAGCTAACCCTCTTGACACAATTCACAGTCTGAATACATCTAACCATCAAATCACACCCACCACATAGGCATCTAGTCACCAATTCTCATCAATAAGAACACAAACGGACATGCAAGTCCCCAATTACATGTGCCCACACAACGAAAATCTCAGCAATCAAGCCACAAAATGAATCCGGCCTCAAGTCCTCTAGACTGGCCCATTACCAATATGCCAAAATCACATCTCATCCATGGAAGCCACAAGCCGTCGATGCACAAATGATACCAAGCGCTCTCGTGCGCGTTCGAATACATGGAAGGAATTCAAGAGTTACGCTCTTGGCTGAATATAATGGATTCGCACGACAAGAATTCAAGAATGTGAGATTTTTCCTAAGGGTTCCGCAGCCTCTCGAAGATAAGTACAGACGTCTCTGTACCGATCCGCAAGACTCTACTAAACCTGCTCATGACCGGTGAGTCCTATGTAACCTAGCGCTCTGATAGCAAACTGTCACGACCCCAAATCCAGGCCAGTCGCGATGGCGCCTATCATGGAACTAGGCCAGCCAAAACCCAATCTCGAATCATAAATAGCTTCCTTTTATATCTTTACTATACCGATTACCCATAAAAGTTTCCTTTAAACATTTATAAAACAGTTAAAGCTATACTAAATTAAATCAACCCCCGAGGACCTGGAGTCACTGGTCATGAGCATCTACATAAAATATACAACTCTAAAGAAAATAAGTTCTATAACAGTAAGCAGGAGAGGGAGCAGGACCGCGGACGCATGCAGCTATCTCGCAACCTCCGAGAATCTCCGGAATAGATAGACAGCTCACCCTGCCCTAATACCTGGATCTGCACACAAGGTGCTAGGAATAATGTGAGTACACCAACTCAGTAGTAATAAAAATAAAATCAGGTCTGAGCAGCAAGAAACACATAAAACCAATGTCATCAAATCACAAGATGCTCAACGTTTCTTTCCAACAGTATAAACATAGACCTATGAAATCATCATGCCTTAAAACCAACTTCAGAGTAAAATCATCAATAAATCGACATATGAAATCATCATTTTTTTAAGTCTCAAAGTAGTATAAATCAGGCTGAGTTTCGAAAACAGTAAGCACAATGTGGCTGAGTGAAATCATCAATAAATAGTGAGGAAAACTGCAGTAAAAAGCCCCCAAGGGGTCTAGACAGATCGGCACGATGCCCCAAACACGACTTATAGCGTAAATGTTTTAACAATCTTTAGAACATATTTTAACATAAGGTTTTGAGTAAAATATACAACTCATTAGTTGCCGTGGAGAGGACCTAGTTCAATCCAAAAATCAGTGTGCGCCACATACTCGCCATCCGGCATGTGCGCCATTCTAAAATCAGTGAGAAATACGTAGTCCGGGGTTTCATACCCTCAGGACAAGGTTTATAACCATTACTTACCTCTACAGGGCCACAACACTAGTCTTCTATGATCTTGCCCCTCAAATTGGCTCCCGATTGCTCCGAATCTAGCCAAAACTAGTTCAACATCATCAATATATACTAAAGGAACACAACCCAATCGAAAACTATCAAATTATACAAGAATCTAGAAATTTGGCCAAACCCGAGCCCCAGGCCCACGTCTCGAAATCTGATAAAATTTACATTACAATAACAATTATCCTCCCACGATACCGTACATACCAAGAACATCAAAATCGGACAACAATTGCCCACTAAAATTGCCAAAAGAAATTCCCAACTCTTTCCTCCCATTTTCCAAACATTTCTTACGTTATTCCTTCAAATACAAGCCTAATCCCAACAAAATAACATAGACACGATTTTTATTAACCCGAGAACTTACCTTCACTAAAGAACCACGAATTTCCTCTTCAATTTGACTTCAAAAGAGCTCCAACCGCATGCAAAAATGGAGGAATGAACAAAATTTCACGGAGGCCTCTTTTATACTGTTCTGCCAGCATGTCCGCACCTGCGGACACTAAATCACACCTTCTGACCAGCACCTGCGGTCCCAGGTGTGCGCCTGCGCAATTCCACTAACGGACCAAATTCTCGCACCTACGACCCCTTCTCCGCACCTGCGGCTTCGCAGGTGCGGCCATCTCTTCGCACCTACGGATTTCCCATGCCTAGCCTCCTTTTGCACCTGCGCACAGCCTTTCGCATCTGCAGCTACCCTTCCGCAGATGCGGCCAACACTAGAAACTTACACCAGCAGCTAATTGTTGCAAATTTCCATGTTCAAAACTCCGCCAACCATCCGAAATCAATCCCGAGCCCCTCGGGGCCCCAACCAAACATACCAACACACCCCATAGCATTATTCAAACTTAGTCGAGACTTCTAAACACCAAAAACAACACGAAAACACCAAAACTACATCAAATTCAAGCCTATGAACTTTGAAACTTCCAAATTTCACCAACTACGCCGCAATCAACCAAAACACCTTCGATTGACCTAAAATTTTGCACACATACCCAAACTGACATTACAGACCTGTTCCAACTTCCGGAATCCCATTCCAACCCCGATAGCCTATTTTCCACTACCGACCGGAAATCGCCAAAAACTAACTTTCGCCAATTCAAGCCAAATTCTACACCGTACATCAAAACTCCATTCCGAACACATCCTAAGTCCCAATTCACCTAACGAAACCATCCGAGCCATAAAATCCGCATTCCGAGGTCGTTCACCAATAAGTCAATTCTCAGTTGACTTTCTCAACTATTAAGCTACCTTGAGAGACTAAATACCTCAATTCTCACCATGACCACTCTGAACCCGAATCAACCGACCCAACACACATAAATGAAGCTGAACCACCTAAAATGAAGCATAAACGGGGAAAACAAGGCTAAACTCTTGGAACGACCGGTCGGGTCGTTAAATATAATGTGTGTCATGACTTCTTCTTCTTCTTATTCGAGTTTCAATATGAATTTAAGCCAAAATCAAGTCTAATTTTTACCAAAACACCCTCAAAGTTGAGATATAAACTCCAAAGTATATTTCCAATTATTTACAACAACACCAATCCAAACAAATAATGGTTTTTGAAAACCAAAATTTGAATTCAAAGCTTCAAAGCTTTTTAATGGATCTCAATGGTGGAATTGCTGCTCTCTTTTCCTTTGTTCTACATTACTGGAATTAGGTATTGAGAGATAGATATATAGAGAGAGAGAGAGCGCAGGAGAGAAAGAGAGAGAGATCGCATGAGGAAGAGAGAATAAGGATGAGAAGTAATTGATTCATAATATAAAGAGATATTGTGATGATCCAAGGGGTCATTTTATGAATTTAGACTATGTTCCATGCTTAATAGCCATAAAAAGACTAATTTTAAATACCTCGATTTGCATGCACAGTCTAGGCGTGAAACTAGAAAGCTTTTATGTGAAAATATGAGAAATAGTGATTTCTAAAATTTAAATTTGATTATAGTTGACTTTGGTCAACAATTTGAGTAAACTGACCCGGATCTGTGTTCCGACGATCCCGAGAGGTGTGCAGTAAAATATGAGACACGGGCGTATGCCCAGAAATGAATTCCAAGGTCCCACGCCTTAGAAATTAATTTTTGAAAGAAATTGTTTTGCTAAAATATTATTGAAATAAAGAAAAGGATTAATGATTGAATTTATTGGTATCGGGCCCGTGTTTTGGTTCCGGGTACAGGTTTGTTAGGATGTTTAAAGGTTAACTTTGAAATTTGGTGAAAAACGGAGTTTGTTTGACGTGATTCGGACATCTGGTTGAAAATTTATGAACTATAAGAGTTCTTGATGAAATTGATTAGTTTTGAGGTTTAATTCATAGTTTTACATGTTATGTTCATGATTTGATCACACGAGCAAGTCCGTATGATATTTTTGGACTTACATGCATGTTTTTTAGAGACCTGAGGGCTCGGGTGAGTTTCGGATAGGCCACGAGATATTTTAGCACATAAAAAGACTGTTGTAGGTTCTGTTTCTGGTGCGCAGGTTTCATGTACTATGCGATCGCATAGTTAGGTTCGCGATCGCAAAGTGTAAAATCAAGGGGGGTCTTTTTTTTTTTTTGTATTGTGCGAACGCGGCCATGAGGTTGCTATCACGATGGCTCTGTTTGGTAAAGCTATGTGAACGTCCCTCCACGGACGCGAACACATAAGGCAATTGGGCCTGGGGGAGGAGGGAGCCCAGTAATCTATGCGATCGCACCCCTCCCCACGCGAACGCACTGCCCAGTTTCCCTTACCCTATGTGAACGCATGCTTTTGAGTGCGAACGCATATGTCTGTTGCCCAACTATATAAATACTCTTTTAAAAACGGGTAGACATTCTTCTTCACCATATTTTCGAGGTTTACAGCCCTAATAGCAATTTTATTCAGCAATTATCATCCCCAAGTCATAGGTAATCAATTCTAAATTTTGTTCTTTCAATTCCTTACTGTTTTTCATCACTTTTAAAGCAAAAATTAAGAATTTTCATGGTAAACGTTGAGGGTTTGGGTAGAATTAGGGAATTTTATAAAAATCAATTTTACATCAAATAAGGTCGGATTTCGAAACTAATAGTATATTTGGGTTCGCGGGTGAATGAGTGAACATAATTTGGTCCGAACCCCGAGTTTAGACCAAGCGGGCCCGGGGTCGGGTTTTCACTTTTTTGAGAAAACTTAGGAAAAATTATGTTTTTCAATAAAGTTTGTTCCTTTAGCATTAATTGACGATATTGAGTTAATTATAATTAGATTCGAGCAAGTTAGAGAATGATTCTAAAGGAAAAGCTATAATTGAGCAGTGAGTGGCCTACGAAATTGAGGTTAAGTGTTTGTTATAACTTTGACTTGAGGGAATAAGAATCCCCACTTGTTTGCTATGTGAAATGCATGTGTGTGGTGTATAGGCGAGGTGACAAATCTATGCACCACCAAATTTCCTGTTAAACACAGCCCATTTCCCGTTCCCAACTTAATTGATTCTTGTCTTAATCGTTCTACGTTCATTATAATTTCTATGACTACTTGACCTTGTTATTTTGTTGTTAAATATTGTTGTGGTTATTTTGGAAAAAGTATTGGTTGTTTTAGCTGGTTCTCTTGTGGTACAAAATAGTTGAGAAGTTTGGCATTATTTTTATGATATATATATAGATATTGATGAAGTTATAGAAAAATACAGTTTCTTATTTATAATTGTTGAGACAAAAATATTGTGAAAGGCTTGGCCTAAATTGTGAAATTTATGAATAAATTGATATGAGATGTCTGGTGGGAGCGGGTTGCACGTTTCAATAAGGAGTGATAAGGGTGGACAGGTGGGATCGGGTTACACACCGAAACAAGAGTAATAAGGGTAATATATTTAGGGAGGAGCAATAAGGGTGGACAGGAGGGAGCGGGTTGCACGCCGCAACAAGGAGCAATAAGGGAGGACATTTATATTTTTACTGAATTTCAAAGAAAATAAAGATTTGAAAGGCATAAATTTTTATTTTACTATTCTTCACATTTTCGGCACTACTTTTATTTATTATTTGAGAATTGATTATAGATGAGGCATAGGAAAATGTAGCTGAGTTATTTTATTGTTATTGCAGTACTTAATTATTTGTTTAGATTTCCTTCTTGCTTTATATATTATTGTCACAGGTTATATTGCTAAATGCCCGACGTAGCCTCATCACTACTTCGTCGCGGTTAGGCTCGGCACTTACTCAGTACATGGGGTCGGTTGTACAGATACTACACTCTGTACTCTTTTGTGCAGATCCAGGTACCGGCCAGTTGTATAGATATTTAGAGCGGCTATTCGTTTATTCGGAGACACGAGGTATATCTATCGACGTTCACAGATCCCGAGAGTCTTCTCCCTTTTTCATAAACGTTGTTCTATTATATTCAGAACAGTTACATTATTTCTTTTAGCCAAGTATTTGTAGTATTCTTTAGTAGTTCGTGAATTGTGACACCAGGCTCTGGGGGTAGTTTTTGGATTTATTAATATAATTAGTTCGTGGTTCGTTTTATTCAGTTGTTTATTAATTTATCTTTGAAATTTTTTTACCGATACTCAATAGATTCAGTTTACTTTAGATTATTTTATTATGTCTAAATGGATAATAAATGCAAAGTAGTTAATCGAATTCTAACATTGGCTTTCCTAGCAAGTGTGGTGTTAGACGCCATCACGACCCCTAAGGTTGGGGGAATTTTGGTCGTGACAAGTTGGTATCAGAGCACTAAGTTTCTTAGGTCACAATTCACGAACAAGCTTAGTAGAGTCTGAAGGATCGGTATGAAGATGTCTGTACTTATCTTTCAGAGGCTTTTGAGTTAGGAAGCAACTCCATTTTTATTTCTACTCTATCGTGCGATTCTTGTATCTGAAACACTGACTAGATTCTTCTATTCTCTCGCAGATGGCAAGAAAATGTGCTTCTTCTTTCGTTGACCAGCATTCCGGTCCTCCAGCAGCAGCAGATCCTACTAGGTGCAGAGGCCAAGGCCACGCAAGAGGTCGAGGCAGGGGCAGGGGCAGGACTCATCCCATTGCTCAGGCAGCAGCCCCAGCTGCGGAACCCCAGATTGAGAGTGATGAGGGGGTTCTGGCTTAGACTGTTCCAGTGGGACCAACTCAGGTTCCCGAGGGCTTTATTGCTACCACGATCCTTCAGGATGCTTTGGTCCGTTTAGTGGGCTTGATGGAGAGTGTGGCCCAGACGGGCACATTCCTGTTGCAGCAGCTGTATCTCAGGCTGGAGGCGGGGTCCAGACTCCTGTTACCCACACTTCAGTCCAGACTACTCCTCAAGTTCAGACCCTAATAGGCAATCTCGTTGGGGTAATTCAGCCAGTTGCAGCAGTGCCACCCGTTAATGGAGCAGCTATGTCTACCGATACTTTATGTAGGTTGGACAGGTTCATTAAGTTATTTCCTGTTCAGTTCAGTGGTGCTACTTCAGAGAACCCTCAGGAATATCTAGATAGTTGTCGTGAGGTGTTGCGTAATATGGGTATTTTGGAGACCAATGTGGTCGATTTTGCTTCTTTTCAGATGACTGGTTCCGCCAAGAAATGGTGGAGGGAATTTCTGTTGACTAGACCAGTTGGATCACCTGCTCTGATTTGGGATCAGTTCTCTCATCTCTTTTTGGAGAAGTTCTTGCCTATTACTACTCGAGAGGATAAGCGTTGTCAGTTTGAGCGACTTCATCAGGGTAGCATGACAATGACCCAGTATGAGACTCGTTTCGTGGATTTGGCTAGACATGCCATTCTTTTACTGCCCACAGAGAGGGAGAGGGTCAGATGGTTTATTGATGGCCTTGATCAGCCCACCAGGTTGCAGATTGCCAAGGAGACATGGACCGAGATTTCTCTTTAGGATGCAACTAATATAGCTAGGAGGGTTGATTCAGTTCTTGGAATGGGAGGTCAGGGGTCAGACAAGAGACCTCCCCAATCCAGTAGATTCAGCGGTGCCTCGTCTGGGGGCGGAGATACTCAAGGTAGAGGCCATTCTTCCAGGCCATTTAATTCATCACTTCAGACGTCCCATGGTGCTTCAGGAGGTCGTGGATCTTACTTGCCTTATCCTAATCAGTCAGCCCCGATCAGAGTACCTCCTCCTCAGAGTTATTATCGTGGTGAGCCGGTTCGTCAGGGTTATCCTCAGTATCATGATGGTTGTTATGTGTATGGTGAGTATTGGCACATTCATAGATCTTGTTCGGAATTCTTGGGTAATCAGCCTCAGTACCAAAATTCTCGTGCCATAGTTCCGGAACTAGCTGCAGCACCACCTGCCCAGCTAGCCAGGGGTAGGGGCCAGGTAGTCAGAGGTAGAGGTTAGAATGTTAGAGGTGGAGGTCAGCATGCTAGAGGTGGAGGCCAGCCCGCTAGAGGTGGTGGACAGCACGTTAGAGGTGGAGGACCACCTGTCAGGGGTCCTCCTGGTGACGTAGTTCAGGGTGGTGGGGTCCAACCCCGACTATATGCATTTCCAGTCAGGCTCGAGGCAGATTCCTCCGACGCTGTTATTACAGGTATCATCTCAGTTTGCGATAGAGCTGCTTCAGTTTTGTTTGATCCGGGGTCTACTTACTCGTATATTTCATCTTATTTTGCCTCGTATTTGAATGTGCACCATTTTTGCCTCGTATTCCTTCAGTGTTCCTGTTTGTGTGTCTACACCGAAGGGGGATGCTATCGTGGTAGATCGAGTATACCGTTTGTGCATGGTAGTCATAGAAAGTATTGAAACTAATGTGGATCTTTTACTTCTATACATGGTTGATTTTAATGTTATATTGGGCATGGATTGGTTGTCGCCCTATTATGCTATCTTAGACTGTCACGCCAAGACAATTACTTTAGCATTGCCGAGGTTTCCTCGATTAGAATGGAAAGGGACCCCTGGTCATTCTCCCAGCCAGGTAATTTCATATGCCAAGGCTCGCTGCATGGTGGAGAAAGGGTGTTTGGATTATTTGGCTTATATTTGTGATTCCGATGCTTAGGTTTCTTCTATAGAGTCAGTTCTATCATGCGTGAGTTTCCTGAGGTATTCCCTACAGACCTACCGGGTATGCCACCCGACAGGGATATTGATTTCTGTATTGATGTGGCTCCGGACACTCAGCCCATTTCTATTCCTCCATATCGGATGACCCCACATAATTGAAAGAAGTAAAATAATAGTTGCAAGACTTGCTAGATAAGGGTTTCATAAGACCTAGTGTCTTACCTTGGGGTGAACCGGTTTCGTTTGTAAAGAAGAAAGATGGGTCGATGAGAATGTGTATAGATTACTGGAAGCTGAATAAAGTTACTATCAAGAATAAATATCCGTTGCCAAGAATTGATGACCTATTTGATCAGCTTCAGGGTGCTAGAGTATTTTTGAAAATTGACTCGAGGTCAGTGATCACGCTCAACTATGTCTTATAAAAAGACTAAACGGGCGCTGCAAATATAATCTGGGTTA